>JARSSU010003580.1:0-51258 GCA_029619165.1 Eurosta solidaginis
CAAGCCCGCGATAAAATCTATGAAATAGCTTAAACATTTCATAAATTTTACTATGTTTTTCGTGTACGCATTAAAAATGATGTCCTTTAAGCATATGTAGTCTTCAATTTGTTCAGTATCCGAATCAGTCCAGCGGCGGGCTAACAGAAAGTACTCTTGTTTGAAGACAGAAGGTAAATTGTTGATGCTGCCAATAAAGGCCTTGATTGGGTGCAGCTGGCGCGCGTCGCTCAATGTAAGATACAAAACAGCTTACGTATGGGTGTCCTGGCACTCCTGAATCACTTAAGCGAGGTGGCTTTTAAATGCAAAGCGTTGTCGAACGATGGGTTAGCAATAATACTTACATGGATATAGAAGGGTGCAGCCATCACATTAAAAGGAATTCGCGAAAGAATTCAACAAACTTTTAGAAAACCGATTTCCATTTCCAGCGTAGGAAATTATTTGGAAGGACAAATTTATACATTAAAAGGTATTCATAATGTGCCCCTCTCAATGAACACCCATTTCTATAAGAAAAAGCGTAGAGAGTATGTAATTTCGCTAAACCAGTTAATTCAGTCTCGAAAGCAAGTAATCTTCATTTATGAGATGAATTTTAATTTATTCTGTCGGCGTTCACGAGGTCGCGCAAAAAAGGTCCCAACATACATCTTATTGGGGCCATATCCCCATCTGGCATGAAAATGACTACCAGAAGACGGTCTTTCAAGCCTGACGACGCAAATGCTTGGCTTTGTATGGTTTTGCAGAGATGGTGCGAAATTGGAAACCAGCTTGTAGATGCTGTCATTGCTTGCGACAACGCGCCATCCCTCCCATTCCAAGCTACATGAGGTCTGCCAGGAAGCCACTTTATTGCTGTTGGTGCCTTACTCCCCTATGTTTAACCCTATCGAAATAATATGGTGAAAAATAAAAACTTATGTTAAGTCAAACATACAAATTCCTAACGTAAATGGATCGGGTGTTGTTCAGCAAAAGGTTGCAGTATCTAGAGGACCTAGTTAAGGACGCCGTAGTAACAATTAATGGTGGAGATTGCGCTAGAGTAATAAAAAAACTCGCTGGTTTAAGCGATATAAGAAATCTGGCTTGTGAAGTGACTATGGCGTTTATTCTATTTTACGTCACAAATATAATTCTTTGAGCAAGATATGCTACAAGAACTACTTAGAAAAGCTAAAGCTTCATCTTTCTTCCAACCCGAAGTCGTTCTATGGTTGTGTAAACTCCAAACGTAAGACTACTGGTTTTCCTCCTGTCATGAAATATGACAACAGAATTTCGAGTGATGACGTCATAATTGCTGATATGTTTGCTGATTTCTTTAAATCAAACTACTGCGAGTCGGCTTCACGACAACCCAGACCTCCACCTGGGTTACCAATGCTTGACTGTGTACGAGTTCCGTTAATATCTGCTACAGATGTATTTTTAAAGCTAGAAAACCTGAATACTTCTTACTCTAGTGGTCCTGATAAGATTCCCCCTGCTGCTCTGAAAAGTTGCGCTGAATTTCTTTATCAGCCTTTAACTAATATATTTAACGCGTCTCTAAAACAAGGAATATTTTCTAGTGTCTGGAAAAAATCTTTTATAATACCGCTGTACAAAAGTGGCAGTAAATCTTGCGTAGCAAACTATAGGGGAATTGCAAAACTTAGTGACATACCGAAGCTTTTCGAGTGCATTGTTACAAAACAGTTAGCTCACTCACTATATCCAATAATCCACCCGTCTCAACATGGGTTCTGCAGAGGTAAATCAACCGAATCAAATTTGCTTGAGTTCACAACGCAAGTCTCTAGAAACTTTAGAAATAACCTTCAAACAGATGTAATTACACAGACTTTAGCAAGGCTTTTGATAAAGTTTCTCATACAATTCTTATTAACAAACTTGACTGTATGGGGTTCTCATCGACGTTTCTAGGATGGATCTCCACGTACTTAACAGGAAGGAAGCAAAAGTGATCTTTAAGGACGCCTCATCGCAATTCATCAAAGTTACATCTGACGTACCTCAAGGAAGCCATCTATTGCCGCTATTGTTTTTAAGCTATTGCATAGATTTTATCGCGGGCTTGGCGACTAAATCAAAAAAACCGTAACGGATATTTGTCAAAAAAGGTTCGAAAAAAGTTCGGTGTTAGCAACAGGCTAAATACATAAAATTGGATCTCTATCATAAAGTTAAAGTTAAAGTTAAAGTCAAAGTTAAAATTAAAGTTAAAGTTA
Source organism: Eurosta solidaginis (assembly GCA_029619165.1). Taxonomy (NCBI): domain Eukaryota; kingdom Metazoa; phylum Arthropoda; class Insecta; order Diptera; family Tephritidae; genus Eurosta; species Eurosta solidaginis. The sequence goes on from JARSSU010003580.1 coordinate 2,244, forward strand.
AAGTAAAAGTTAAAGTTAACGTTAAAGTAAAAGTTAAAGTTAAAGTTAAAGTTAAAGTTAAAAATAACATTAAAGTTAAAGTGAAAATGAAAGTTAAAGTGAAAGTTAAAGTTAAATTTAAATATTTAAAAAATTTTTCTTATCGGTCACCATGCTTAAAAATTGTAACTTGAAATAATATCAAAGAAAACAAAATGTTGCATAAATATTATAATTGCATAAGTTGATAATATGCAATAGCTTTACCGCGGCAGTATCAATGATCTTCCAAGTATGTTAATTCGCTCCGAGATTTTAATGTACGCCGATGATGTAAAGTTTTTTAAAACCCATTCAAAGCCCTGGAGACAGACTACTTCTTCAGAACGATTTGTATAGCTTAGTTCAATGGTGCAAGGCCAATGAAATGGCCCTCAACCTAAACAAATGCAAATTCATGAGTTTTACTAGAAAATCATATCAGGTACATAATTATTCGATAGGTGACTACCAGCTTGAGCAAGTTACTAGCTTCATTGATCTCGGTGTTACAATGGAACCCAAACTAGACTTCAAATATCATATTGAAACTTGTGTGACTCGATCTAGAGGTGTGTTAGCTTTCATTAAACGATGGTCAAAAAAATTTATGGACTCTTACGTCACAAAAGCACTCTTTGTCAATTGTTTGGAACCCACGGTATCAGATTACAAGCTGGATTTGGTTCAAAAACAGTTCCTGCTTTTTGCGTTATTTAGTCACTTATCGTGGGATACAACAAAGAATCTTCCATCCTAAAATAGCCGGCGGAAGCTTATTAACCTTCCTTCCCTTGAGAGCCGCAGGGAAATGTTGGGTGTATTGTTCATGGTGAAATTATTGGGAGGGATTGTGAATAGCCCATTTTTACTTAGTGAGATAAAGATTAATGTCCCTATGAGGCCATCAAGACATTTTCAACCACTCTTCCTGAGTACATGCAGATCTAATTTTGAAATGCACGAAGCTTTTCGTTGTTTTTGTCTGGATTTCAACAAGCACTACATAAATTTCGATATTTCAGACTCGCCTTTCTTAATAAAGAAAAGTATACTATTTAACCTAAATTAGAAAAGGCTTATCTAATGCAAGTACAGGCAAATCAAAGCACATAAAAGTGTGATAAGATCATACGCCTAATAAATATATTCAAAAACTTACTGGTCACTGCGTCATCTACAACATACATTACATCTCACGAGAGCCCCCTACTGGGCAAGCAGCTCCCTCATGAGCATTTCGCGTTGGTTCCTTTATGAGCGCCCATTAGGGAGCACACAGCTCTTTCTGAGCAATTCTCGTCCTTCAGAGATCCTCACGACGGCTGCCTGCTTGGGCATATGTATAAGAATTGATGCACAACAATATATTCTACTTATAAATTTGTAGAATAAATATGTTATTTATATCGCATATACTGCATATTTTAAGTAAATTGAACATTTTAGTCTGTATAAATATTAAATTGTAGACTAATAAATAAATAAATAAATAATTCAGCATAGATATCCCTCCACGCTACTGCACCCGAACTTGACAATATACCAGTTGGACAATGAAATTATGTAGTGTATTATTAATTTCTTTATATAAATAATATTCGTGTTTACAAATACCTAAATGTATATACCACATGCTACAAATAATGATGTTTTTTATTACAATAATGTGAAAAAATAAATAAATATGGTTCTAAAGTACATTTGATATTATGAAAAGAGCATTTCGTAGCTTAATGTGAAAATGTGCTAAGTCACTTTTTACGAATTTTACAGGAGACGAAAAAAAATTAATAATTTTTGAAATAACCTTTTTTTTCAAAACTGTGAATGAGACTACCTTAGTTGTAATACTTTTGAGCCTTCGGGGAGTGTCTTTATCGCTAATACAACAACAACAAAGCATGTACTTTAGACTGAATGAATTAAATAAATAAATAAAATGTGCGCACAAAGAAATGAATAGTAATTCAGATTGATATTATTGACAGGTTGACTTAGCACATTGACACATCATTGCCCACAGCACGTAAAAATGAAAATATTTTTTTTGTGATCGATGTATTTTGAGTTCAGTTTTCAAACTGCATTAAAATAAAATTGTTTAAAAAAAGTGACTTAGCACATTTTCACATTAAGCTAACGAAATTTGATACTTTCTGAAATACATTTGATTGTTTCTAAAGTACATTTGATATCATCGAAAGTAAATTTCTTGCTTTCTGAAGTACATTTGATAATTCTAAAGTTCATTTAACTCTTTCTAAAATCTAAGTTATGGTTTCGAAAGTACACTTGATAATTCAAAAGTAAATTTAGTGTCTTCTAAAGAATAATTCAAATTCGGAAGTCCAATTGATACTTTCTAAAGTTCAATTGATACTTTCTAAGATCAAATTGATGTTTTCGATAGTACTACTGGAAAAGATGTAGACTTTTATTCGTAAACACTATACGTACCTGGGATTCTATTCCCAATTCTATAAGAAATAATTTAATTGTATGCAACTATGAGACTATTATCTATAATTATTTCGCAGGCAATACTTAGGACATGGACTGGCCATGTATAATGTTAAGATACCGACATAAAAATAGCTTTATTTTGAATAGGCTTACGTTATATACATACATACTTTTTAATACATGCCAATTAGTATTTTGTAATTGTTTAATTTTATACCACTATTAATATTTTCCTGCTTCGTTGTACTATAAAAGATCTATAATCTTGCTGTACTAATACATACTTCTAATCAATAACCATAAACATAAATCGAAGCAATGTGGATACGTGTATCAAATAAAATTTTACCCGCGGGGAGCAGAGAAAACGGTTGTGATTGTATGTACTGTATCATAGAGATGCATAGATATTGGTGCCTGCCTTGGTGAAGGCCTTCCTAGTAAGGTAATGCGGGTAATTCACCTCGCATGCGAGAGTTCACTTTTCGGGAAGTTGACTATGAAGCATACTCAAAGGGGCTATGCAGTCTTTTCGCTAAGTTCTGAACGGCTTCTTTACCTTGCTTAAGCTATGCATGCATTTGTTGTTATACTCATCTGAGCAGAGCCCACAGAGTATAATAATTTTGTTCGCATAACTGTACCCCGTAACGGCATAAACTAAACGAGATAGATATAGACTTCTATATATCAAAATGATCTGGGCGAAAAAAGAAATTCATTTAGCCATGTCCGTCCGTCCGTCTGTCCGTAAAGACGATAACTTGAGTAAATTTTGAGGTATCTTAATGAAATTTGGTTTGTAAGTTCCTGGGCACTCATCTCAGATCGCTGTTTAAAATTTATGAAATCGGACTGTAACCACGCAAATTTCGAAAATTTCGAAAAACCGAAAAAGTGCGATAATTCATTACCAAAGACGGACAACGCGATGAAACTTGGTAGGGGGCTGACCTTATGACACAGAATAGAAAATTAGTAAAATTTTGGACAATGGGCGTGGCACCGCCCACTTTTAAAATAAGGAAATTTAAAAGTGGTGCAAGCTGTTATTTAGCAGCTGAGGATGTAATGTTCGGTTACACACGAACTTAGCCTTCCTTACTTGTTTTATTATTTATTTACACTTATAATATGTAGTTTTGGAATTAACGGTGGAGTGCACTCGGATGGCATTATCTATAAAATGTCAAGGGTCTAGATAGAACTAGTATCTTACCAAGGTAAGGCCTTGTGGATGTACACTCGACAACAAGCTAATATGGTACCAACGATCGTGCACTGAAGTGTTGGCAGGGAAAGAGGAGCCTTCCTTGGGCCATGGGGTAAGCCATACGATGGCTGGTACTTACGTTAAACATATAATATTTAATTGATGTCTGACAAGGCAAGCGCGCGTTCCCCAAAGTTATCACCTCAGCTTCAGCACGGTTCATCCCGGCGGGTATAATACCTCAAATCATACCACATTTCCCGGCTGAAGCTGCAACGTAGCAATAGAACGTACCTAGCGAGACAGCTCCACCCTAGATACCCTCATAAGTAGGAATCTCAACCTTGATATTATGGGTTGGCAAACGAACATAAACGTACCAAATGGGAAGAGCATCTAAAGAACTATAACCTCTCTGCGCGTGTCGGTAAATTGTGGTCAACCGTCAAATTCTTGTCTAATTCTTGTCTTGTCTTGTTCTTGACATGTTCAAAAAAATCGTATTGGTAGTCCGATTTGGCTCATATTTGGAAAACATAATATATACAGTCCGGTAGAAGTGACATCAAAATATTTTGAGTTCGAGGAGGGACAAGCATACGTGGCGCAGAGTCGAGTAAAGTCTTTGGAAGGATTATGTATTGAGGACTTAGATTGTAACAAATTGTCAGGGAAGAGTCCTTGTAATAATGAGTCACTAATGAACTAAATAGAATGAGAAATAATAAGCAATCATAATTTTAAGTTAAACGGTTTTATTGACAAAAATACTTACGTGAAGTAATAATAATTCGAAAAGGGCGTTGATCAGACAATTAAATAAAAGCAATGACGCGTCAAAATTTCTATTGATAGTAAGACCAACTGAACTTAATCAGTTGTGCTACGCCTCACAATTTTAGAAATTTCACACGCCCAACGCTTTTATTTAATTGTCTGATCAACGCCCTAGATTAATGAGGAGTGTGATGCCTAGTACCTAGGACCTACCTAATTATTTTCTAGCTTTTAGTATTATTATTACTTCATGTAAGTATTGTTTCCAATAAAATCGTTTAACTTAAAAAATTGTTTTTTAAATTATTTTATTTATACATATATTTTTACTTACTGTTGAGTTTTTTTAAAATAGATTCAAAAACATATCGATCACTAACCGCAAAAAGAACATTGAAATCAAATTTTTATACAGGTTGTTACAAACCTAGAGTCATGGGGATTTGAACTTTAATATACTTCTTAAAAGCTTCAATAGAATATGTGTATGTAGAACGTAGTATTCAGTTTCGCTCTACCCATTGCCTTATAACCTATTCGCGTGATCGTATTATTAATTTTTGAATAGTTGAAATCACTACAAACTTTGTCAATTAATTTTCGTATCTGAATTTCAAACCTTCTAGGAAACAACACCTAAGTGAAAAGTTTTAGAAACTAACACACTATCGTTTCGGAGATAGTAGTGGATATACAGAGTAATATATACATACCCTATCGCTAGGGTTTTTTTAAACGTTCAAATACATGGCAACCTTGTGAAAACACTCTCAGTGGGCCAACACCCAAATATAAAGTCTTAGATGTGATACACTATTCTATGTGCCAAATTTAATTCAAATCGGCTGAGCCGATCGGAGATTGTTCCGAATATAAAAACATTTTTACTCCTTTAAAGTAATAAGATACAATGTGTACAAGTACGGCTGGGTATAAAAAATTTGGTTTAATTATGGCCCGATTTCAAATAAAAGATAAGTGTATTTAGGTACATACTCCAAGGTCTTTCGAACTTAAAAAACACTCCATAAAGGTCTTTTAAAAGTCATGAAATAATTGAAATATTCGAAATGTGCTCTCAAATGTTAAATTTTTGTACAGCTTACGATATTTTGGAAGTGGCCATACTAAAACTAGCATTTCTCAAATATTGTACATGGGAACACAATATTAAAAATGTCAATGTGCTAGTTTCGTATGACACGACGATTTGATTTGGCAACCGTTACGTCGTAGTTTTGAATCCCCTAATACAAAGCTAATTTAAAAAAAACGAAATTCTACCTATCGCACCCTAGTTCGAAAGAATATGCAGTTCTTAAGAAACCAAAATTTTGTCTGATAAATTTTTTGCAATACGCATATCTAAAGAGATTTCTAATACTATTTTCTCTTTTAGGAGCAAATTTTCCCGAAACTTTGGTTTTCTTAAGAAATAATTGATACGCATTGTTTTAAAAAAAAGTGACATTCGAAAGGCAAAAAACACCTGTGCTTCTTTTACATGTGTATACATCTAGATTTGCGGGTAAACACACGCTTACCATTAATGGAATTATGTTAATGAGACCCATCTAGCGCGCAAAACGGGTTGTGCTTAATATCGGAGGCACGCATCACTATTGGTCATTGTGTATAACCTATAAGTGGAGGAAAAGTGTAGAGATAAAATGGAGAGAGATAGATTTCAGTTGCACAGAACTGAATATTACGCATAATGAAATTTAGTAATACTAACTTCCTGTGCAACATTTCATAAGTGTGGATAAAGTTATGCACTTAGCAGTTCATATAACATTTAAGTGCATATGTGTATTCATGTAAAAACAGCTTAAGTTAAACATTTAGTTGAAAGCTTTAGACCACGATTACACATGCTTTAATCTAGAATAAACACACAATAGTTAATCCCATCCCATCCCTAGGAACTAGATACATCACCGTGAAATTTACGTTTCTCTTTTATTTCGTGCTTCCGTTTAGAGATTACACCCTAGTGGTGGTTCTTTGTCTATGAAAAAATCGGCATCTCTAAAATTTTTTCATAATTACAGATTATCGAAGAGAAAAATTTAAATAGGAAATCTAGTTATTTAATTATACTATATACTAATTATAACTAGGCCTTAGATCGGACAGGACAAAGTCTGAAGAGCTCTGATAGTACTCGATAAAAAAACTTTTATATTATACATGCTTCGCGGGCCTTTCAGGAAATAAACTTAATTCTTCATTGATAAGGAAATGAAAGCAAAGTTTAAAAATGCTTGTAGAAATGTTATAAAGGTATTTTCAGCCAATTAAAACTTGCACGAGTTATGCCATATCTATCACTCAAAATCATGCCATTTGCAACAATTGAGTCGATCATTCATTTTTATGCGAATAACTCGTGATATTAGCTATTGCAAGTCGATAATATTAGCGAAATTGTTACAGATTTTATTATGATATAGAATTTATTAGTTTTTCGTAACGTTGATGTATGTACATTAGACTGGGTTGGTCCCATACAAAAAAAAAGTTGCTAATGTCCGCCCCTAAATTTAAAGATTATGTTGAGAGGGTTTCGGAAAAGTTTTTTTTGATCCTTCGAAATATAGCCGAAAAGGTTTTTTCGTTGTAACCTTGTTATTTGACGTCCGATTTTTAATATTGATATGTCTTTATTTTGGCCTTGAGAAGCTTCACATTTCCATTTAATGTCCTTTTAAGCAATGAAGTCTTTTTCACATGATTAGGTCTGCTAACAAAGTATCCTTTTTTCCTTACCAAACGAAAAGTACTTAAAAATTCAAGAAAATATTGCTTTTAAACCATATTACTAAAATAATAAACAAGAAGTTATAGCACTTTCAATATTTATTGCAACTGTTATTTTACCTGATTCTTATTATACTTAGAGCCGAAACTCATGATATTAAATTATTATTAGGGCTTGCATTGAATAAAGATATGCTAGAAGAAAAAGATATGATATTAAAAATTCACGTACTGTGTTAGCTGACCTAATCATGTGAAAACGACTTAAAAGGACATTAAACGGAAATGTGAAGCTTCCCAAGGCCAAAATAATGACATATCAATTTTAAATTTAAAAATCGGACGTCAAATAACCAAGTTACAACGAAAAAACCTTTCGGCTGTATTTCGAAGGATATTAAAATAAAATTTTCCGAAACCCTCTCAACATAATCTTTAAATTTAGGGGCGGACATTAGCAACTTTTTTTTCGACACAGTCTAATGTACATATATGAATGTTTAGAAAGTTTAGCGTATGAGCGAAAGCAGCTGTAGGAAGTGCGGGTTTAGGGGTGTTTCTGTCAAAATGGGATTAACAGCTTACTGTGGCTTACCCGGTCTATTCACCGACTGCATGTAGATTGCAGCGGCTCGCTATGTATGTGCATAAATGTGCAAATAGCGTTGGGCTTGGGAAGCCCCACATAAAAATAACTTCCAAGGGCAAGATATACAGTGTAAGTATAATTGTAGTAAAGGCACGTTGGTCGGTGCAAAATTAGATATCACTGAGGCAGCCCCGCCTCACATTATAAAATAAGGACATAGAAACCTACTATTCTCAAGGAAACCGCAATTTAAAATTGGAACCCTACGGATATCTGTAAAACCACAATCAGAAAAGAACACAGATTTTACTGAATAGGTCTAGGAAGGAAATATTTATTATCACAGTCAAAGTTACAGTTACATGAGTCAGCTATTTCGTTCCAGCGTCCAGCGTCCAGCCCTAGTATATTACGTCGTAAAATTTAAGGGCGTTATTAAAATGCGGCATAAAGGCCATTAGCAGGTATATTGATTTAACCAAATGGTTTGAGTAAAAAGTATGCACAGGGAACACGACACTAACAAATATACGGCTATAGGAGAAAGTGCATAAAAATTACGCTTAGACCCCTTCTTGGGTCCGGTCTATCTGGCGGGGCAGCACATGAACACATTTTTCACCGGACCCCAAAGAAAGAAGATTGGTTCATTTTCCCAAGGTTCGACTAAAAGCCGCTTGTCGGGAAACCTAGCATATCCAACCTAGCATCATCTTAAAGCGCATGCCTTTCTGCACCGTAGATTTTTCAGCTACACTTTAACATGTAAAAGGTTTTTAAAATTTTTTTATGTACATATGTATGCATATTGCTACGAAAGATTTAAAAATTAAAGAAAAGCTAGAAAGTTTAGGGTTATTTTATACTTATCATAAACTGAAATATGAATTTTGTTTGATCTTTTGGTTGTTATACCAATTTCACACAGAGGACTAATGAAACAATTGGTCAAGCTTGCTAGATCAAAGATCTAGTCGGTAATGCTTGGTGTTTCGGATTTTGTTTGTCAACGCAGCCAATTACAAGGAAAAGCAAATAAGGAGGTCTAAGTTCCAGCAAAGTCGAACATAATTTACTAAAGTGTGCTTTCATATGTATAAAAATAAATAAATAAATGACTTATTTTGTTTTGTTGATTTTCCGAGAGGGTGGATAAATGATGTCTGAAACTAAATTTGACAAGGGATGACTGAAAATCGTTCCAATATAAATAAAAAATAATAGTTTAAAAAACTAAAAAAAACACACTTTTATAGCAACCGAACTAAATAAATAATAGTTTAAAAAACTAAAAAAACACGCTTTTATAGCAAACCGAACTAAATAAATAATAGTTTAAAAAAACTAAAAAAACACGCTTTTATAGTAAACCGAACTAAAAAAATAGAAAATAATTTTCAATTAAAAAGAGGTTCTATAACAGTAGTAGAAGGTCAAACAATCGTTTATAGTTAATCACCTCAAAATAAAATTATAATAAAATTTAAGTTATTAACAGAATAATTTAATTCACAGTAAAAAGCGTGGGGTGCTTGATATTGAATGTTACAATCATTCTATTGGCAACTATATGAGAGGGAAAAGATATGAAATGTAGTCAAATGCACCCCACGCTTTTTACTCTGAATTAAATTATTCTTCTTTTTAAACTATTATTTATTTTTAATTTTTAGTTCAAGTAATTTTAAAAGTTTTAGTCAAGAGTGATGAAACCTCGAAACGCCAGCGGTCCATGGATGAATCCAACCCCACGGCACCGAAAAGGGCCAAGAAGCAGGGAGGCTGGACGCGGTCTTTCGCCGAAATTGCCAAGGGTCGGTAGATCATTGGCATTATAGAGGAGAGCAGCGAAGATGGCAGGATCCCGAAACAACAGTGGAAGTGGATAGAGGCCGCGCTCGCTACGGTGGCCGTTAAGGTTAAAAAGACAACCCTGGTCCACCGCCATCTTACACCGATGCAGGGTGGCTCCAGGGTAATGTCAAGCTAATTGCCTGTGACGACGCCAGGTCGGTCAACCTCTATAGGGCCGCCGTCACGCTGATACGGGTGGTATATCCGGGCGCGCGCCTCAAGGTAGTAGAGGCCCGTGATATCCCCTCACGCCAAAGGGCTAGAGCCTGGGTTCCAGTGGCGCCAACGGACCCAGCTGACATCGTGGAGCTGCTCCAGGAGTACAACCCGCCACATGTTTGGAAGTCAACCCGGATAAAACCGAGCTTGTTCTCTTCACGAGGAGGTACAAAGTACCAAATCTTACATCGCCAAGAATTGGGGGTACGTTCTTAGCGTTTAGCGATCAAGTCAAGTATTTGGGAGTCATTCTGGATAGGAAGCTATTATGGAGTGACCATATAGTGGAGCAATCCAAGAAGGCAGCAGCAGAGCTGTTCACCGTGCAAGAGGGCAATTGGCACCTCCTAGGGATTCTCCCTTAATGTGACCTACTGTATTTACACAGCAACTGTGCGCCCGATTCTTCTTTATGGTGCCTTTTGTGGTGGCCTGCACTAGCTAAAAGTACATATCTTAAAATGCTTCAAAAGGTGCAACGGAGTTCGGAGCTCTGCATTACCGGAGGTCTCGGCTCCACCTCAGATTCCGTTACATACATACATGGATACATAGATAGATACAGGCCAAGCTAATAAAAGCGTGTTAAACAGGGCTCTAGTATGCTCTTTCGTAGATGTGCCATGCATCCACTTCTATCATTAATGAAGGAATACGTTTTTCGCATTATGTGCAAGGTTTCAAATTTATGGCAATTTGGGGTGGTCACAAGTTCAATTGACATTATATCCGTTAACCTTATGTGACCCCACCATCACATTATTGCATTGCCATCGAGCCTTGATACGTGTGCAAAGTTTCAATCAAACTTATGGCCATTCAAAGTGGTAATAAGGCCTTATGACCGTTAACCTTATGTCACTACACCATCACATTAATGCATTGTCATCGAGCCTTGATACGTATGCAAAGTTTCAATCAAACTTATGGCCATTCAAAGTGGTAATAAGGCCAACTGACCTTATGGCCGTTGACCTTATGTCACCACATCATCACATTGAGCATTGTCATCGGTCCTTGATACGTGTGCAAAGTTTTAAATTAATCAGACTTCTAGAAACCGGTGAAAATTAAGCTCAAAGATTCCGTTACATAGATACAGGCCAAGCTAATAAAAGCGTGTTAAAAAAGGGCTCCAGTATGCTGTTTCGTAGATGTGCCATGCATATACTTCTATCATTAATAAAGGAATACGTTTTTTCGCATTATGTGCAAGGTTTCAAATCTATGGCCATTTGAGGTGGTCACAAGTTCAATTGACCTTATGTCCGTTAACCTTATGTGACCCCACCATCACATTATTGCATTGTCATCGAGCCTTGATACGTGTGCAAAGTTTCAATCAAACTTATGGCCATTCAAAGTGGTAATAAGGCCAATTGACCTTATGGCCGTTGACCTTATGTCACCACACCATCACATTAGTGCATTGTCATCGGTCCTTGATACGTGTGCAAAGTTTCAAATTAATCAGATTTCTAGAACCGGTGAAAATTAAGCTCAAAGATTCCGTTACACAGATACAGGCCAAGCTAATAAAAGCGTGTTAAAAAAGGGCTCCAGTATGCTGTTTCGTAGATGTGCCATGCATCCACTTCTATCATTAATAAAGGAAAACGTTTTTTCGCATTATGTGCAAGGTTTCAAATCTATGGCCATTTGCGGTGTTCACAAGTTCAATTGACCTTATGTCCGTTAACCTTATGTGACCCCACCATCACATTATTGCATTGTCATCGAGCCTTGATACGTGTGCATAGTTTCAATCAAACTTATGGCCATTCAAAGTGGTAATAAGGCCAATTGACCTTATGGCCGTTGACCTTATGTCACCACACCATCACATTGATGCATTGTCATCGGTCCTTGATACGTGTGCAAAGTTTTAAATTAATCAGACTTCTAGAAACCGGTGAAAATTAAGCTCAAAGATTCCGTTACATAGATACAGGCCAAGCTAATAAAAGCGTGTTAAAAAAGGGCTCCAGTATGCTGTTTCGTAGATGTGCCATGCATCCACTTCTATCATTAATAAAGGAAAAAGTTTTTCGCATTATGTGCAAGGTTTCAGATCTATGGCCATTTGGGGTGGTCACAAGTTCAATTGACCTTATGTCCGTTAACCTTATGTGACCCCACCATCACATTATTGCATTGTCATCGAGCCTTGATACGTGTGGAAAGTTTCAATAAAACTTATGGCCATTCAAAGTGGTAATAAGGCCAATTGACCTTATGGCCGTTGACCTTATGTCACCACAACACCACATTAATGCATTGTCATCGACCCTTGACACGTGTGCAAAGTTTCAATCAAACTTATGGCCATTCAAAGTGGTAATAAGGCCAATTGACCTTATGGCCGTTAACCTTATGTGACCCCACCATAGAAACCGGTGAAGATTAAGCTCAAAGATTCCGTTACATACAGGCCAAGCTAATAAAAGCGTATTAAAAAACTAAAAAAACACGCCGCGCGCCTCAAGGTAGTGGAGGCGCGTGAAATCCCCTCACGACCAAGGGCTAGAGCCTGGGTTTCCAGTGACGCCAACGGACCCAGTTGACATCCTGGAGCTGCTCCAGGAGTACAACCCGCCACAGGTTTGGAAGCCAACCCGGATAAAACCGAGCTTGTTCTCTTCACGAGGAGGTACAAAGTACCAAATCTTACACCGCCAAGAATTGGGGGTACGTTCTTAGCGTTTAGCGATCAAGTCAAGTATTTGGGAGTCATTCTGGATAGGAAGTTATTATAGAGTGACCATATAGTGGAGCGATCCAAGAAGGCAGCAGCAGAGCGGTTCACCTGCATGAGGGCATTGGCACCTCCTAGGGATTCTCCCCTAAGTTCACCTACTGTATTACACAGGCATTGTGCGCCCGATTCTTCTTTATGGTGCCTTGGTCTGGTGGCCTGCACTAGCTAAACAGTACCTACTTAAAATGCTTCAAAAGGTGCAACGGAGCTCGGAGCTCTGCATTACCGAGCCTCTCGGCTCCACTCCAGATTACGTTAAATACATACATGGATACTAGATACATAGATAGATACAGGCAAGCTAATAAAAGCGTGTTAAAAAAGGGTTCCAGTATGCTCTTTCGTAGATGTGCGTATGCATCCACTTCTATCATTAATAAAGAAATGAGTTTTAAGCTCAAAGATTCCGTTACATAGATACAGACCAAGCTAATAAAAGCATGTTAAAAGGGGCTCCAGTATGCTGTTTCGTAGATGTGCCATGCATTCCACTTCTATCATAATAAGGAATGCGTTTTTCGCATTATGTGCAAGGTTTCAAATCTATGGCCATTTGGGGTGGTCATAAGTTCAATTGACCTTATGTCCGTTTACCTTATGTTACCCCCACTATCACATTATTGCATTGCCATCGAGCCTTGATACGTATGCAAGGTTTAATCAAACTTATGGCCATTCAAAGTGGTATTAAGGCCATTGACCTAATGGCCGTTGACCTTCTGTCACCACAACATCACATTAATGCATTGTCATCGACCCTTGATACGTGTGCAAAGTTTCAATCAAACTTATGGCCATTCAAAGTGGTAATAAGGCCAATTGACCTTATGTCCGTTGACCTTATGTCACTCGCACCATCACACTAATGCATTGCCATCGAGCCTTGATATGTGTGCAAAGTTTCAATCAACTTAGGCCATTCAAAGTGGTAATAAGGCCAATTGACCTTATGGCCGTTGACCTTATGTCACCACACCATCACACTAATGCATTGTTATCGAGCCTTGATATGTGTGCAAAGTTTCAATCAAACTTATGGCCATTCAAAGTGGTAATAAGGCCAATTGACCTTATGGCCGTTGACCTTATGTCACCACACCATCACATTAATGCATTGTCATCGGTCCTTGATACGTATGCAAAGTTTCAAATTAATCAGACTTCTAGAACCGGTGAAAATTAAGCTCAAATATTCCGTTGCATACAGGCCAAGCTAATAAGAGCGTGTTAAAATGCGCTCCAGTATGCTCTTTCGTAGATGTGCCATGCATCCACTTCTATCATTAATAAAGGAATGCGTTTTTCGCATTATGTGCAAGGTTTCAAATTTATGGCCATTTGGGGTGGTCACAAGTTCAATTGACCTTATGTCCGTTAACCTTATGTGATCCCACCATCACATTATTGCATTGTCATCGAGCCTTGATACGTGTGGAAAGTTTCAATCAAACTTATGGCCATTCAAAGTGGTAATAAGGCCAATTGACCTTATGGCCGTTGACCTTATGTCACCACACCATCACATTGATGCATTGTCATCGAGCCTTGATACGTGTGCAAAGTTTCAAATTAATCAGACTCCTAGAAACCGGTGAAAATTAAGCTCACATATTCCGTTACATACAGGCCAAGCTAATAAAAGCGTGTTAATAAATAAATGTTAGGCGTGATAAACTCCGAAGAGATTTTAGGCCGAGCTTCCCTTCCAATTTGCGCCGTGCTCCTTTTTAATTTTTCCTACAAGTTTGTTTTATGCCGACTCCGAACGGCATCTGCAAGGCAGATGGGTTTTCACTGAGAAGCTTTTCATGGCAGAGATAAACAGGGAGTGTTTACCAAACATTGCCGAGGGACGACCCCATTAGAAAAGTTTTCTTCTAATTGAAAAAACTTGTTTCTCAAATTTTGATGTTGCTTTGCCCGGGGTGGGAACCCGAGATATTAGGTGTATTAGGCGGAGAACGCTACCATCACACCTCGGCGGCCGATATATACATATATCAAGGATATATTTATACAGGAATGTTATGAAACTGAAATATGCTTAAAACAGTTACTATAATTGAAAAATTATTCTTAACAAATTTGGTTAAACTAGTTGCTTTTTTCGACTTTGATAATAGACGTTTTGAGAAGAGCTTAACAATAATTAATGGGTCTGGACCATTTACGGGGTTTCTTCAAATGTTCGTACTTTACAACAACGGATCTACATATAATGGTAATGTATTTACATAAATTAAGTGTAAAGTGGGCGTGATTGTTCACCAATTTTCCTCAGATCTAAGTATAATACTAAGCACGACAATTCTGAAAAAGTTCACAGTGAAACTGACTGCTTCTGATTTAAGGCTTGCTACGGAGCCTGCCAACAACCGGTGAATTCCGTTATCAATATACACTATCCTACCCTTGCTGAAAAAGAAAGTATACTAGCGAGGGAGGCACGAGTCACCATGGCCTAACTTCGTTCTGGAAACAGGTTAAACAAGTTAAGCTCTTACTTATCCAGAATCAACCTAGACATACGTAATGTATGTCCTGCATGCGATGTGTACCCACTTGACACCAACCATCTTTTGAATTGAATGTGGCGTCAACGCCTTTGCCACCAATGAATGCCTCTGCCACCAACTTCCTACGGTCCACCCTAGTTTCCTTCGACTCCCATTAGAAGATTGTGATACCAATTTGTGAGCGGTCGCAGTCATTTAAACGGGCGAAGAACTGTTAACACAACAGCAACAATATGTAGCGACTGTTGCGCCTAATTTCCATTTAAGAAAGCAAGTAAGCCTCTGGTGAGATAAGCAAAAGACTAATGGGACTAAAGTTTCATTGCGCCCTGTGATACCTTTGGACTAAAGGCTACACTCACCAATTATGGGGAACCAGATTTAGTCGAATAAAGGCTATGATGCATGCCATCAATAGCTTCACATCACCGCCTTCCATCGGTAGAGGAAGGGCGGGTAATATCCGTTTTAATTTGGCTGGCACTACAGCCTGACAAATGTGTTTTTACTAGTATTCCCACAGTTTCTGCGGAGCTTCCTGCGCGTGATCCATCATCTGTCCATAAAAAATATATTTGAGTGAATTGTTCCCATTCTCGAAGATTCGTTAGTCTTTTAGCATTCCTCTTTTGTGTTTCGAACAACTTTATTTAAGGATAGTTTGCAGGATCATAATAAGCGAATTTTTCTTGCGCAAAACTGAATGATCTGGATCCGTAATGCAAGCCGAAGTTGCCCCAAAGTAGCCGACGTAGTCCCGCAAAAAAGTCTATTTGGTTCAGCAATGATCCCGACGTCTTTCCCATTCAATGCCGGATTAACAGGAAGCAGAATAGGCAGTTGCCTGGGGCCCCCGATTTTATGGGGCCCCCGAAAAATGAAAAAGACTTCTAAAATTTTCTTACAAACATAAAATTCTAGAGACTGAAAGAAAAATATATCAGAACTGAAAATAAATTTTACTCAAATAAATGAAACTCAACTGACCGGATTCAAAAGGCGACGACCGACAAACTAGACAAGGTTCCTAAAAACCATATTTCCGCCTCATTTGACAAATTGTATGGGCGTGCAAAGAAGTGTATCGAAGTGAAAGGAGGGTATATGAATAATAAAAAAGGTTTATAACTTTTCTTCAGTTGGAAGGTCATACTGGTGAAAGTCTAGCGAATGAAACTTTAAAGTTTCTTACTGAAGACTGTGGTTTAGATATTCAAAATTGTAGAGGACAATGATATGACAAAGCACTAAACATGTCCGGGAAGTATAAAGGTGTGCAAGCAAGAATATTGAGTTTGAATGAGAATGCGATCTATGTTCCCTGTTCCGCGCATTCCCTTAATTTGGTTGGAGAGCATGCTGTGAAGGGCTGTTTTTATGCAATAGATTTTTTCGCCATTATGCAGACATTATATAATTTTTTTCTGCTTCCACTTATCGTTGGGTCATATTAAAAAATAAAATAAACAATGAGAAAACTTTGAAGACATTTTCAACTACACGGTGGGAAGCACATTCGAATGTGACGAATGCAGTTTACTATTAATTTTATATCATATTAGAGGCTCTAGAAATCATTGCTGATGATGAATCACAAAATATTTATTCTCGTTATGACGCGACGTGTATCGCGAATAAAAATCGCGAAATAAAATTCGAATTTGGTTTCATTATGATTTTATGGAACTCTATTTTGACTGCTATGCGTTCAGTGAGTAAGTCATTGCGTGTGGTTTTTTTACGGATTGTTAGAAGAGAGTTTAGTTTCATCCCGTGAAAAGTTCAATGATTTCGAGAAAAAACATAACAATTGTTACCTGGTGTAGGTTATACAGAAATCGTAAAACGTACTCGTCGTAGAAAAAACCAACCTAATGACGAAAATGCTCCAGAAGTCCAGAAGTAGAATTTTCGCCTCGCTATGATTTTAGGACAAAAGGTTTCCTCGAAATCATCGACAATTTTCACAGTGAAATCAAACGACGTGCGAAAGTGTATATGGAAGTTTCAGACAGATTTTCATTTCTCATTAACTTTTCTCTAAGTCATGGAGACCTCCACGAAGTTTTAAATAATTTAGTTCATTTTTATTCTAGAGATTTGGAAGAATTTTTCATTGAAATGAAACAATTACGTGAACTCTAGATACATTTGTATAAAATTCTAATGGAAGATCAATGTATTTCCTAGCACAGAAATAGCTCTTCGGATTTTTTAACATTAATGATCAAAAATTGTTCTGCCGAACGATCCTTCTCGCAACTAAAAAGAATAAAAGCTGCTGAAAGAGCTACAACGCGACAAGAGCGAATCGAGATGTTAGGTATACTTTGCATTGAGTCAGATTTATTGAACAAAATCGATATTGATGATATAATTGATGAATTTGCCGAAAACAAATGTAGAAAACAACATGTTTAAAATGTAGATAATAATTTTATTGATATTATTAAATATATTTAAAAAATAAAATAAAATTTAAAAAAATTATAAAATTTTTTAAAATATATGTCTGTATTTTTAATCGAAAAAAGAAGGGATCGGACGTGAAAAAGGGGCTCCCAAACTGATGGTCGCCTAGGGCCCCGTTGAGGGTTAAACCAGCCATGTTCCCATCGCCCTTAATCTCTACGATGCCCGTTACTCATTCAGGTAAATGAGCTGCCTGTTACTAGCTACGATGCCTCGATATGACGATGCCAATTATACCGGAATGAACCATAAACTCGCCGCATTGGAATCATCCATCTAAGATTAAAAATATTATTACATTAGGGGTCGTGCAGAACTTTAGTAAGTAACATTTATTTTTTGGTGCTAATTGCAATGATTTTTGTTGTTATCAGAAAAGATATCTCAACAAGTTGAAAAGATTAGAAACAAGTTAGACAGTCTGAGTTCGTGTGGATCGGAACATTATATACCCAGCTGTATATTTTTAATAAAGTAGTGGATTTGTTCGATAAAATAAAACTTTGGTGCTAAGTCTAAGTTTAAGCGGCCGAAGTGGCAGGGGTAAACTCTAGTCAGCTTTAACTGGAGTTTAAACTTGCACTGAAAACCCGGGCCTAAGATATGAGTAATCTTCTGTGAAAATAACAGAATTTGACTACAGAAAAGTGGGAGGCTGAATTTCGTTTTGACAGTTTGACATCTGTTCAATATCGTAGTTGTTGCCATGTCATAACCCAATTGACATAGCCGCGAGTTTTTTTACTTTGTATTATATCATATATAAGGTGTCATAATCGCAATGTCAGTTTGGAGCCTAAAAAGCAGAAAAATCAGGTGAACTTCAAGAAGGTGGTGTTGTGTGGAGTAAGTTTTTTTTGCCGAAGATATGGGTTCGAAACCAATTAAAAAAAAATAAATGTAAGGCGCGATAACCTCCGAAGAGATCTAAGGCGAGCTTCTCTTCCAATTTGCGTCGTGCTCCTCTTGATTTTTCCCTACAAATTGGCCGGACGGGACCTACATGTTTTATGCCGACTCCGAACGGCATCTGCAAGGCAGATGAGTTTTCACTGAGAGCTTTTCATGGCAGAAATACAATCGGAGCGCTTGCCAGACACTGCCGAGGGGCGACCCCGCTTAGAAAAATTTTCTTCTAATTGAAAAATCTTATTTCTAAAATTTTGATGTTGCTTTGCCCGGGAGTTGAAACCCAGGGCATACGGTGTGATAGGCGGAGCACGCTACCATCACACCACGGTGGCCGCCAAACCAATTAGTATCCATTTAAATATATATAGAGATATAAATAATGTGAGGTGGTAATCCAAAGTGGCAACCCTACTAAAAAATTTCTCTATTGAAATACGGAGTGAAATACCTTTCGTTTGATACCCATATTGTCGTAGCTCATGTATTTTTTTTAAATTTCAAATAGGTGGCAACCTGGTGAAAACACACTCAGTGGCAACACCCAAGTAGAAAATCTTAAAATGTGGTACACTGTCTATCTGCCAAATTTCATTCAAATCGGCTAAGCCATTTCCGAGAACGTTCAGAATATAAAAACAATTTTTACTCGCTTAAAGTAATAAAATACAATGTGTACAAGTACGGCTGGGTATAAAAATGCAGGTTTTTTACGGCCCGATTTAAAATAAAAAGATAAGTGTAATTTAGGTACATATCCCAAGGTCTTTCGAAAGTTAAAAACACTCCATAAAGGTCTTTTAAAAGTCATGAAATAATTAAAATATTCGAAATGTGCTCTCAAATGTTAAATTTTTGTACAGCTTACGATATTTTGAAGTGCCATACTAAAACTAGCATTTCCCAGATATTGTACATGGGAACACAATATTAAAAAATGTCAATGTGCTAAATTAACACTGCTAATTTTCGTATGGCACGACGATTTGATTTGGCGACCGTTATGTCGCAGTTGTGAATCCCCTAATACAAAACTAATTTAAACAAGTAAAGAAGGCTAAGTTCGGGTGTAACCGAACATTACATATTCAGCTGAGAGCTATGGAGATAAAATAAGGGAAAATCACCATGTAGGAAAATGAACCTAGGGTAACCCTGGAATGTGTTTGTATGACATGTGTATCAAATGGAAGATATTAAAGAGTATTTTAAGAGGGAGTGGGCCATAGTTCTATAGGTGGACGCCATTTAGGGATATCGCCATAAAGGTGGACCAGGGCTGACTATAGAATTTGTTTGTACGATATGGGTATTAAATGAAAGATGTTAATGAAAATTTTAAAAGGCGTGAGCTTAGTTCTATAGGTGGACGCCTTTTCGAGATATCGCCATAAAGGTGGACCAGGGCTGACTCTAGAATTTGTTTGTACGATATGGGTATCAAATGAAAGATGTTAATGAGAATTTTAAAAGGCGTGGGCTTAGTTCTATAGGTTGACGCGTTTTCGAGATATCGCCATAAAGGTGGACCAGTGGTGACTCTAGAATTTGTTTGTACGATATGGGTATCAAATGAAAGGTCTTAATGAGGGTTTTAAAAGGGAGTGGCCCTTAGTTGTATATGTGAAGGCGTTTTCGAGATATCGACCAAATGTGGACCAGGGTGACCCAGAACATCATCTGTTGGATACCGCTAATTTATTTATATATGTAATACCACGAACAGTATTCCTGCCATGATTCCAACGGCTTTTGATTTCGCCCTGCAGAACTTTTTAATTTTCTTCTACTTAATATGGTAGGTGTCACACCCATTTTACAAAGTTTTTTCTTAAGTTATATTTTGCGTCAATAAACCAATCCAATTACCATGTTTCATCCATTTTTTCGTATTTGGTATAGAATTATGGAATTTTTTTAATTTTTCGTAATTTTCGAAATCGAAAAAGTGGGCGTGGTCATAGTCGGATTTCGGCTATTTTTTACACCAATACAAAGTGAGTTGAGATAAGTACGTGAACTGAGTTTAGTAAAGATATATCGATTTTTGTTCAAGTTATCGTATTAACGGCCGAGCGGAAGGACAGACGGTCGACTGTGTATAAAAACTGGGCGTGGCTTCAACCGATTCCGCCCTTTTTCACAGAAAACAGTTATCATACTACAATCTAAGCCCCTACCAAATTTCACAAGGATTGGTAAATTTTTGTTCGACTTATGGCACTAAAAGTATCCTAGACAAATTAAATGAAAAAGGGCGGAGCCACGCCCATTTTGAAAATTTCTTTTATTTTTGCATTTTGTTGCACCATTTCATTACTGGAGTTGAATGTTGGCATAATTTACTTATATACTGTAAAGATATTAAATTTTTTGCTAAAATATGACTTTAAAAAATTTTTTTTTAAAGTGGGCGTGGTCGTTCTCCGATTTTACTAATTTTTATTAAGCGTACACATAGTAATAGGAGTAACGTTCCTGACAAATTTCATCATGATATCAGCAACGAATGCCAAATTACAGCTTGGAAAACTTTTAAATTACCTTCTTTTAAAAGTGGGCGGTGCCACGCCCGTTGTCCAAAATTTTACTAATTTTCTATTCTGCGTCATAAGTTCAACTCACCTACCAAGTTTCATCGCTTTATCCGTCTTTGGTAATGAATTATTGCACTTTTTGTGTTTTTCGAAATTTTCGTTATCGAAAAAGTTGACGTGGTTATAGTCCGATTTCGTTCATTTTAAATAGCGATCTGAGATGAGTGCCCAGGAACCTACATACTAAATTTCATCAGGATACCTCAAAATTTACTCAAGTTATCGTGTCAACGGACAGACGGACGGACATGGCTCAATCAAATTTTTTTCGATACTGATAATTTTGATATATGGAAGTCTATATCTATCTCGATTCCTTTATACCTGTACATCCAACCGTTATCCAATCAAAGTTATTATACTCTGTGAGCTCAGCTCAACTGAGTATAAAAAACGAAGTTCCACTTATCGCATCCTCGAAAAAATTCGTAACTGCATCGATCCTTCCTAGTGATTGTTAACACTCTAATAGCATATTTCAACCTAGAGCTTTAAGAGCCGTATGCAGTTCTTAAGAAAACCAAAAAACTCATATAAAATGGAACTTGTTAGAAATTTTGTCTGATATATTTTTTGCAGTACG
Organism: Eurosta solidaginis; assembly: GCA_029619165.1. Lineage (NCBI taxonomy): Eukaryota > Metazoa > Arthropoda > Insecta > Diptera > Tephritidae > Eurosta > Eurosta solidaginis. The sequence continues at coordinate 23,978 of JARSSU010003580.1, forward strand.
CAGCTCTAAAGAGATTTCTACTACTATTTTCACAAAACTTTTAGGAGCAAATTTCCCCGACAACTTTGGTTTTGTTAAGAAATAATTGACAGCGCATTGTTTAAAAAAAAAGTGATATTTCGTGACAGAAAAACAAAAAAAAACAAAACCTGTGCTTCTTTTACATGTGCATACATCTAGATTTGCGGGTAAAAAACCACATGAATAATGTTAAGGAGACCCATCTACCGGCAATTATTGAAGACTCGCGGCAGTGGTTATATAGCTCGCTACAAAACGGGTTGTGCTTAATAGCAGAGACACGCATCACTGTTGGTCATTGTGTATAACCTATAAGTGGAGAAGAGTGTAGAGATGAAATGGAGAGACACATTTCAGTTGCAACTAAGTATAATGCATAATGAAATTTAGTAGTGATAACTTCCTGTGTAACAATTTCATAAGTGTGGATTAAGTTATTATACATTTTAGATTATAAAATTTAAGTGCATATGTGTATACATGTAAAAACAGCTTAAGTTAAACATTTATTTGAAAGCTTTAGAACACGTTTACACATGCCCTACTTTATAATAAATGCACAATAGTTAATCCCATCCCATCCCTAGGAACTAGATTACTAGCTGTAAAATTAACGTTTTTATTTCGTGCTTCCGTTTAGAGATTACACCCTAGAGGTGGTTTTTGTCTATGAAAAAATCAGCATCTCTAAAATTTGTTCATAGTTACAGATTATCGAAGAGAAAATTTCGAATAGGAGATCTAGTTACTTAATTATACTATATACTAAATATAACTAGGCCTTAGATCGGATAGGACAAAGTCTGAAGAGCTCTGCTAGTACTCGATAAAAAAATTTTTTTTTATTATACATGCTTCGCGGGCCTTTCAGAAAATAAATTTAATTCTTGATTGATAAGGAAATGAAAGCAAAGTTTTAAAAATGCTTGTAGGAATGTTATAAAAGGTATTTCCAGTCACTTTAAATTTGCACGAGTTATGCCATATCTATCACTCAAAATCATGCCATTTGCAACAATTGAGTCGATCATTCATTTTTATGCGAATAACTCGTGATATAAGCTATTGCAAATCGATAATATTAGCGAAATTGTTAACAGATTTTATTATGATATAGAATTTATTAGGTTTTTGTAACGTTGTTGGAGTGGAATGTTTAGAAAGTTTATCGTATGAGCGAAAGCAGTTGTAGGAAGTGCGGGCTGCGGGGGGTTTTCTGTCAAAATGGGCTTAACAGCTTACTGTTGCTTACCCGGTCTATGCACCGGCTGCCTGTGGATTGGTCTCTGCGGTTCGCTATTGGGCTTGGGAAGCCCCACATAAAAATCACTTCCAAGGGCAAGATAGATAGGCAAATTGTAGTAAGGGAACGTTGGTCGGTTTATAATTAGATATCATTGAGACAGTCGCGGCTTCACATCATAAAAAAAGGACATACCTACCATTCTCAAGGAAACCGCAATTTACAATTGGTATTCTACGGATATTTGTAAAATCACAATCAGAAAAGAACACAGATTTTACTGAATAGGTCTAGGAAGAATTTTTTTTTATCACAGTCAAATTTACACGACACTGGCCTTTTGGACTACACGTGGAGATAGTGTAGTCCTTTCAACGAGTCAGTTATTTCGTTCCAGTGTTCAACCCTAACGTATATTACGTCCCGAAATTTAAGGGCGTTGTTAAAATGCTCCATAAAGGCCGTTAGCAGGTACATATATTGATTCAACCAAATGGTTTGAGTAAAACGTATGCGCAGGGTACACCACACTAACAAATATAGGGTTATAGGAGAAAGTGCATAAAAATGACGCCTATTGGGTCCGGCCTCCCTGGCGGGGCGGGAAATCAACAGATTTTCACCGGACCCCCAAAGAAAGAAGATTGATTCATTTTCCCAAGGTTCGAGTAAAAGCCGTTTGTAGGGAAGCCTAACACAAGCATCCGAGATGTGATCAAATCATCATCTTAAAACTCATGCCTATGTGCAGCCACGCAGGTCCACACAAAGGAGTTTTAAATCGAAAAACGCCTTAGCTTTTTCAGCCACACTCTAACATGTACACGGTTTTTGAAATTCTTTTATGTATGTATGCATACGAAAGATTTAAAAATTAAATAAAAGCTAGACAACTTTTTGTCCGCCTTAAATATTCTAGGTGATATGAAAGTTAGTTAAAATTGATTTCGGCACTATTTTGGTCAATTTGTACTGATCTTAACTGAAACATGAATTTTGTTTAATCTTTTGATTCTGTTATACCAATTTCACACAGAGGACGAATGAAACAATTGGTAAAGCTTTCTAGATCAAAGATCTAGTCGTTATTGCTTGGTGTTTCGGATTTTGTTTCTCAACGCAGCCAATTACAATGAAAAACAAGTAAGGAAGTCTAAGTTCCAGCGAAGTCGAACACAATTTACCAAAGTGCGCTCTCATATGTATGTATAAAAATAAATAAATAAATGTAAGGAGCGATATCTTCCGAAGAGATTTTAGGCCGAGCTTCTCTTCCAATTTCCGTCGTGCTCCTGTTGGTGGGACAGAACCTACTTGTTTTATACCGACTCCGACCGGCATCTGCAAGGCATATTAGTTTTCAATGAGAAGCTTTTCATGGCAGAAATACACTCGGAGTGCTTGCCAAACACTGCCAAGGGGCGACCCCGTTTAGCAAAATTGTCTTCTAATTGAAAAAACCTTTTGTACACATATAATAGCAAGGACAACTTTTATTCCAAATCATCAATCATTTATTTTTGCAAAATTCTCGAATGCTACTCCCATTTTCCAAAATTTTACCAAATTTCAAATTTTCGTCATAAAGTTAACCCACATCTCCAGTATCATCACTTTATCTATCTTTGATAATAAATTATCGATTTTTTCAAAATTTGCATATCGTGTTTTTAAGTGGGTGTGGTCGCCAACCGATTTTAAAATCCGTGCCAAATTTCAACATGATATCTTAAATAGCTTTTGATTTACGGCTTGCAAAACTTTAAAATTGTCTCCTCATAAAAATGGCTGGCGCCACGCCCGTTTTTCCTGATTTTACTAAATTTATATTCTTCAAGTTAAGGCCAGGTAAGTTTGAATTGAACTGGCTGGTCCGTGAGGACCTCTCATAAACTAAATGAGTCGGAAGTTTGCTTAACGAACAAACTGAAAAACACTATCAGAAACTCCGCCCTCTTGGCAAACACAGTAAATTTTCTAGGACCTATGCGCCCTGCTGTTTCTAGATCTGATAGCTGTCCCATTCGTAACTGGTGGAGTCTTTGTAAGCGCACTTTCTACACAAACATATCAAATTTCGTCACTGAATCGCTTTTTGGCAAAGGCTTATCGCACTTTTCTAATTTTTCGAAATTTTGATATCGTTTTTTTTAAGCGTGCGTTTTCGCCAAATCGATGCCGTTTATTTTCACAGTGTATTTATATAATAGTTAGGACCACCTTCAATATGATATATTCAGAGGCTTTCGATTCGCGGCTTAAAAGCTTTAAAATTTTCTACTTCTAAAGGTGGAAATTTCTATTTTAAGTCATAAAGTCAGCAAACATATCAAGTTCCATCATCTTATCTATCTTAATTAATGAAATACATAATTTTTTCCTTTTCTGAATTTTCAATATCGTGTTTTTTTAAGTGAGCGTAGTCGCCAAACGATTTTTTAATCTTCATAAAGTTAATGTACTATGGCATAAATTTGCCAAATTTCAGCATGATACCTTCAACGGCTTGGGATTTATGGCTTAAAAGACTTTCCAATTTTCATCTTGCATATGTAGACTGTGCCACTCCCATTTTCCAAAATGTTTCGAAATTTATATTACTTGTCATAAATTCAATCCACATATCAAGTTTTATCCCTTTTTGGTAGCGAATCATCGCATTTTTACCATTCCGCCCAATTTCAATACCAATGTATTCTGGGTCTAGATAAGCCAGTATATATCGACCATGATTCCTTCATGCAAAATACACGTGGGAATTATAATAAATTATTTTCAATGGCTTTTTAAAAATAGGTAAATATTTGGTTAGGTGCATAGCTAGGCACGCATTTTATTTTGATTGTCTTTAAAGTGGAGGAGGAAACGGCTGCTATCCATTCAAACTATTTTAACATTTTTTCGGGGCTACTGATGGATGTTCGCTAATGAAGCATGTCCCTTGTGCGCACCACTCGTTTCTTTGACGTGCTAACTGGTGCCAATTGGTATCATCAAGAATAAATAATTTTCCACCTGAACCTTCCAGCGGAGTGGGACCGCCTTTCTTCCTCTGCTTCCATATGCGTGTTCCGATAAGAATACCTTTTTGGCCGGAGCATCTTCTTTCATTCGCATAATATGACCGAGGCAGCATAACCGCTGTGTTTCAATTCGCTGGCGTATGTTGATGCTCTGCAGTAAGCTTGGACATTATATCTTCTCCTGTACTCGCCGTCACAATCGTAAATTCATTCTGTGAACTTTAACGAAATTAATTTTCCTTAACTTCGTTGTCAATGTTTGGGCATAGTGGACTAAATTTCACCAATACTTCAGCGACAGTGCAAAAAAGTTTACACTAGGGGGACTCATGATAGCATATAAACTTATAAGGTGTAAAATTATATCCATTTACACACGCGGTTATATGAACGCACCTAGTAATACTCTTGATAAACTTGATTGTTTTTCAGCTGTATTATTTCCAAAAAAATGTTTTTTTACCAAGATTAAGTGAAAAATCAAAACTAAAACGCCTTTACTTGCTGATGTTGGAGATTTTTGATGAAAATGCCGTCTGTAATGTCTGCAAGGTTGCATTCCTTTGAGTTTACCGAGCTTACACAATGAAATGTGCGCGTAAATTTATACAAATTGTGTAAATGATTTTTCATACAAAATTTGACAGCTCGTGCGTAAACTAGATAAATTTATACGTTTACACACTTTATAAGGCATTTATACGGTTACATGAGTCCCCCTACTATAATTAAAAAAATCAAGTAAAGACGAGACTGTCTTCGGCTTTGCAGAGTACTTCATACCTTTCATGAATGGAGCTGAGAAATAGTCTAATTCCATTGGAATTATCCGTATAATCGGCTATATATGATGTGTAATATATAGAGAACAGCGACATTACCTGACATTAGCGACATTTCCTGACAGTCCCGTCCATACTTGTTTTTAGCTTGCTCTCGGACGCATTTCAAACTTTAAGTTTTAAGAAATAAGTCATAGCGGTGGTTTAAGAGAACATATTTTTACACTAAACAGCATTTCCAGGTATCTATATCGTTCCATAATTTGCTTTTCTAAAGACATTAGTAGTCAAGGTTGTAATGATATAAAAACTGGAACGCTTATAGAAAATTGTCTTTTATTTCTTTGTAAATTTATTTGAAACAAATTTGACCATATCTGAGCGGTGAATAATTTTGCAAGATTTAGTGCGCATTTCGATAATTTATCATTCCTACAACATTTTCATTAACCATTTTGCCAAATGAATTGGATAGAGGTCGTCGAATATCGTTTATAGCAAAAGACAATTTTCTGATCCAATGCCGACTATAGTTTTTCTACCCAAAAAATTATGCCAGGATGGAACAACCGTAAAGTTGGAAATACCCATATTTAACAACGAAAAAATAAATGCTCGTTTTAGCTTGTTACGGGTAGAACAAGCCATATTGGTACATTGTGGATAAGACATGTGTGATATCTCATCATCTCATTTCTGAAGATACTTTTGTAGTCTTTTTCTATCACCCCTTGAAGATAACCAGAAGCTTTGTGGATAAGAAAAATCTGATATCTTAAGCAAAGACGCAAAAATAACAAAGGGACATTATTAAATGATTTATGAAGATACTATCGTAATCTTTTTCTATCACCCGCTGAAGATAAAAGTCTGATATCTTAAGCATATACGTCAATGTAACAAATAGACACGATAACGATCTGAACGTGGTCTTTCCTGCGTCTGTTTCTATCACCCGCTGAAGATAGCCGGTCTTATGCGCCGCCATATTGAACACCCTATCAAAATGCTGCCAAAACGCTTAAAAGTAGCCATATTGAACATTCTGTCAGGTAGTTGACGGAAAAGATATCACACTTGCTTTGTTCACAATGCTTATGTAATGTGTGAATGACTTTGTGGATAAAAGACAGGTGGAGGTAGCCGACGTCACCACGAAGGTGTTAGAAGAGGACCAAAAGCCATCTGGTGCTGTGAGTCGCACAGAGGAACACCCGGAACAACAGCTACAAGAGGCTGAAGGGGGCGTCGAACACTCTAAACCAAAAGGGCAAGGGGAGGACGACGATGTCACGACGACGATGCTGGAGGGGGACAAACAGCCCAATGGTGCTGCGAGTCCTACAGATAAACCTCCTACAACTTAAAGTGGCGTCGAGCGAACTCCTCATAACTCTTGAGGAGGGTTCGTTTGACGTGGCGCTGATCCAGGAGCCGTGGCTCTCCTAGGGAGGAAAGGTTTCTGGACTTAGCGCGCGCGGATTTGGCGTTTACTATGCGCAAACGGTGCGAGCTGTAGTAAAGGTAAGGAAACCTCTGCATTAATATATGCTGCCTAATTACACTACTGAGGACCTCGTAGTGGCGGCCGTTGAGCAAAGGAATAAGCAGGCACTTAGCCTGGCATCCTGCTACATGGCCCATGCTGCGGAGGTTCCACCGATGGAGTGCAAGAGGCTGGTACAGGACGAAGGGCGGTTGGTCATAGGCGCGGATGCAAATGCGCACTACAATGCGTGGGGAGGAGCAGATACGAACGAGAGAGGCGAATCTCTATTTTGTTACATCCTGCAAACCAATTCGCAGATAGCCAACAGGGGAAATGTCCCTACATACATTGGTCCAACATCCAGCAATGTTTTGGATATTACACTGAGCTCCGAGCGTGATATATCAAGGTATGATTGGATGATTCTTGATAGACCATCCTTCTCCGACCATGCTTATATCAGCTTCAGCATCCCCCTAAAAAGGGTAGAGATGGGAGGAACCTTTAGAAACCCTAGGTTAACAAACTGGACTAAATTCCAGAAACAGGTAGAAACGTAACTGGGACAACCCAAAGGGGTTGCCAATGTGGAAGAACTGGAGGAGTCTAATGAATTCCTAACTAGGACGCTTATGACTGCGTATAACAAAGCTTGACTTCTAAGAAGATTCAGAGGAAAAGCAAAGCCGCCATGGTGGAGCAATGAGCTGAGCCTTCTAAGAAGTCAGGTAAAAGAAATGTTTAAGCTAGCACAGACCGGGGAAAGCGAAGCGTGTCGGGACGGGTACAGGGATCTACTGAGAATCTACAAGTATGAAATTTCCAGGGCGAAGAGAATCTCATGGAAAAGTCCTAGCAAAGGGAAATATAGTCCAGGGACTAATAAAGAAAGAGAATGGGGAATGGTCACGCAATAGTGAGGAATCCCTTGATGTGCTCCTCGATACACATTTCCCATTGGGAGATGGTTTAGAAGAGCCAGCAGACAGCACTAACACTACGATCACGGAGCGGATAGTGCCGGGCTTGGTGACCGATACGAAGATCGAGTGGGCAGTGAAGACGTTTTCTAAGTTTAAATCGCCGGCCATGCTACAAGTCTCAAGTATGGCGGTCGTGGAATGGCTTCAAAAAACATTCGATGGGTGCATAAGACTGAATCATGTACCGCACTCTTGGAGAACTGCTCGTGTAGCTTTCCTGCCAAATGCGGGAAAGATCGGTCACGTGTATGCCAAAGATTATAGACACTTAAAAATTATAGAAGCTTAACATTATTTCTGCTCAAAACCTTTAAGAGGCTGATAGATGTGTACATAAAGTCCAACGTGGATGAAAAGCTGCTCTCCACAACACAACATGCGTACACCAAAGGCAAGTCGGTAGACACCGCATTACATAGGGTGGTAATAAGCATAGAGAAAGCCCTGGAATATAAGGAATATGCTCTAGGAGTCTTCTTAGACATTGCCGGGGCTTTCAATAATGTCTTTAAATGGGCGATTATGGATGGTCTTAATTACATTAAAGTACATCCAGCCTTAACCAGATGGATCGGCTGCATGTTAAATTGCAGGAAGATTACACCACAATGGAGATTGTACGAGGCCACGAAATCACTGGACAGGGGAACGCCGCAGGGAGGGGTGCTATCACCTCTGCTGTGGATGCTGGTCATCAACCAACTGCTCAGGCGATAAAAGACAGGTGGAGGCGACATAGCGTCATCAATCACAAGACGAACAAACTACCTGATTCCCTATCTGCGCTTCGAGGGCGATCTTAAGGCCACATTAGAGGTGGACGGTTGGCGCAAGGGTGCTCAAATGGCGGACGAGGCGATACATGTGTACACAGATGGTTCCAAAGTAGTGGAAGGAGTAGGGTCTGCGGTATACTGTGCTGATCCGGAAATAAACAGATCCTACAGGCTGCCGGATTACTGTAGCGTTTCCAAAGCGGAAATAGTAGCCGTAACCAAAACAGTAGAAACCCTGGAAGAAAATAGCTCAAGCTGCAATCGTGCTAACTTTTATATTGACAGTCAAGCAGAAATTAAGGCAATAATCTCGCATACCACAGCATCTAAATGCGTGTTAGAGTGTAAGCAGTCCCTGGAGAGAATCGGGACAGGGAGAAGCATACATATATATTGGGTCCCAGGGCATTGGGAATAGACGAGGATGAAAAAGCGAATGAATTAGCTAAAAAGGGCGCATCCCTTGAAGCTTGCTCTGTAGACATCCCAATTAGACTGGGCGAAATTAAGCGAAGGCGAGAGGTGCACATGATCGACCCAGCAGGAAAGGCGTGGGTTCAAGCGTGGCTGTAAAGTGTTGAGTTTATGTGCAGGTCTTACAACCTTAGACTAACAAATTTGCTTCTATCATTAAAAAGAGAGGACTGTAGACTCACGACGGATATTCTGACTGGACACTGCCTTCTGGCGTCACATGCCTTTAACTTAGGCTTGGTCAGTGATAGCAGATGCAGGAAGTGCAGGCTGGAGGAGGAAACGATCGAGCACGTTCTCTGCTCTTGCCCTGAGCTTGCTAGGCTAAGACTCCAGCTATTAGGAGTGATACGGCTGTTAGATCTAGAAGCAGCAAAGTGGCTTAAATCCTAGGAAGCTTCTAGTATTTGCCAAGAGGACGAATTTATTTTATAACATAGGTCATGGTTTTTGATAGGGGTTTTCAGTTTGGTCGTTAAAACAAACTTCTGGTAACACTGCGGACTTATTCAGTCTATGTGAGGTCCTAATGGACCGGCCAGTTCAACCGAACCTATCCGTCAACTGCCTGACAGGATGTTCAATATGGCTACTTTTAGCATTTTGGCAGCATTTTGACGTCAATGCAGAAGTTATCACACTTGTCTTATCCAAAATGGAGTATTACTTGAACTGTCTGCTTCGATAAAAATATTTACTTTATTTTTGACAAAACGAAAAACTTAATAAGGGAGTTCAGGGTTTTGTGACAGTCGATGATTTGCTTTTAAATATTGAAAAAATAAACTACGGTTTTGATGTTGCAATTTTGCAATGAGGTAGCAAATGCATAGCCCTGTATGTTGTGAGTGTACTGTAAAAAATGCTACGGAAGTTTGCAATTCAATAATTCTAGACCATTTGCATAAAATCCTGAGTTTGACGAAATTTCTATCCTAGTATAACTGCACATTTTAGATATATATATCACTTAGAATAAAACATAGTATCGTTTGAAGTTTTAGGTGATCTACGCATGTTTCCTCAACCACATTCGGCAGTGGTTCGACAAACACTCCGATTGCATTTCTGCCACGAAAGCTTCTTGCTGGAAATTCATCTGCCTTGCAGATGCCGTTCGGAGTCGGCATAAAATATGTAGGTCCCGTTCTTCCAACTTTTAGGGAAAGTTAAAAGGAGCACGACGCAAATTGGAAGAGAAGATCGGTCTTAATCTCCTCGGAGGTAAATCGTGTCAAGTATTTATTTATTTTTATTTTACATATATTATGGTTTTCCGATGAGGAGGGCTTCAAAGGTATAGTTCCCCGGGCTCAAGATAAGCTCACTACGCCGTTGCATCTATGCATGTGGTAAAATCAACGTCTCCAAAGAAAGATAATTACAACCGAACAGCTTGGAGAAATTTGAGGAAATATAATAACAATATCGAATGTCTTAATACAAATAAAATTTCTTAGTTTCACAGTTTTAAGTAGGCTATACCAATTATCCGTATATCTTTCAGTTACTATCTTGAACATATTGGAAAGAAGTATATGAATTTATCAAAATTCGAAAAAAATAAGTATATGTATGTGCACTTTTTGCGTTTTGATATGAACTCCTCATATGTAGTACAAAAAAGTTTTAGATTAAGGCTTAAACTTTTTACACTTAAAAAACCACAACTCCAAATTGGACTCTGATGTATCCAATGTATGGATTGCATGTGAAGAACTTTCATAAAAAGTGAACCACTTCTTTACTTACTTACTTACTTAATTGGCGCTTAACCGTTTAAATGGTTATGGCCGTCCAACCAGGCGCGCCAGTCGCTCCATCGCTCCGCCAACCGGCGCCAACTGGTCACACCAAAGGAGTTTTCCACCTGGTACTTCCAATGGAGTGGGGACTGCCGGCTACCTCTGCTTCCATAGGCGGGTTCCGATAGAAACACTTTCTTGGCCGGAGAATCATCTGTCATTCGCATAAGATGGCCTAGCTAACGCAGCCGCTTCGTTTTAATTCGCTGGACTATGTGGATGTCTACGTATAGCTCGTACAGCTCATCATTAAATCTTCATCGGTACTCGCCATCGCCAACGCGTAGAGGTCCATAAACCTTTCGAAGAACTTTTCGCTCTTTTCGAACACTCCCAAAGCCGCTTCATCTGCTGTTGTCATGGTCCATGCTTCTGCCCATATAGCAGGACGGGTACGATAAGTGACTTGTAGAGTATGATTTTCGTTCGCCGAGAGAGGACTTTACTTTTCAATTGCCTACGTAGTTCAAAGTAGCATTTGTTGGCAAGATTGATTCTTCGCTGGATTTCAGTGCTGATGTTGTTGCTAGTGTTGATGCTGGTTCCCAAATAAACGAAGTCTTTTACTATTTCGAAATTATGGCTACCAACAGTAGCGTGGTTTCCAAGGCGCATATGCGCTGACTCTTTGCTCATGACAGCAGGTACTTCGTTTAATCCTCATTCACCATCAAACCCATCTTTACCGCTTCTTTCTTCAGTTTGGAGTAAGCAGAACTTACGGCGCGGGTGTTTAGGCCGATGATATCAATGTCATCAGCATACGCTAGTAATTGCAAGCTTTTATAGAATATTGTTCCAGTGCGGTTAAATTCTGCAGCTAGTATAATTTTCTCCAGCATCAAATTAAAGAAATCGCACGATAGGGGGTCACCCTGTCTGAAACCTCGTTTAGTTTTGAACGGCTCGGAGAGGTCGTTCCCAATTCTGACTGAGCTGATGGTGTTGCCCAACGTAATTTTGCACATCCGTATAAGTTTTGCGGTAAAAGCAAATTCAGACATAGCGGCATAGAGGCAGCTCCTTTTCGCGCTGTCGATGGCGGCTTTAAAATCGACGAAGAGGTGATGTGTGTCGATTCTCTTTTCACGGGTTTTTCCCAAGATTTGGCGGATTGTGAAAATCTTGTCAATGGTAGATTTACCAGGTCTGAAGCCGCACTGATAAGGTCCAATCAGCCGGTTCACGGTGGGCTTCAATATTTCGCACAATACACTTGAAAGGACCTTATATGAGATATTCAGAAGGCTGATTCCACGATAGTTGGTGCATTTTGCAGTATCCCCCTTCTTGTGGACTGGGCAAAGAACACTTAGATTCCAACCGTCGGACATGCACTCTTCCGCCCATATTTTGCGAAGAAGCTGCTGCATGCGCCTTACCAACTCCTCGCCGCCGTATTTGAATAGCTCCGCAGGCAATCCATCTGCGCCCACGGCCTTGTTGTTTTTCAATCTGGTTATTGCAATTATAACTTCGTCATAATCGGGCGGGGGACATATATTCCATCATCATCGATTGCGGGATCGGGTTCGTCATCTTCGCAGTGAGCCGCTGCCTCCATTTAGGAGAGCAGAGAAGTGTTCCCACCATAATCTAAGCACTCTCTGGACATCAGTTACAAGGTCACCGTTTTCGTTCCTACAGGAGTTTGCCCGGTCTTAAAACCTTCCGTCTGTCGCCGTATTTTTTGGTAAAATTTTCTGGCGTTATTCCTGGTGGCTAGCAGCTCAAGCTCCTCGCACTCACGCCTTTTTGCTTCTGCTTTTTTCTTCCTGAAAAGGCGTCTCGCTTCCCTTTCCAACTCACGATAGCGTTCACACACTCCTCTTGTTGCGCTCGCTTTTAACGTAGCCCTGTAGGCAGCGTCTTTTCTTTCGGTTGCAACGCGGCATTATTCATCGTACCAGTTGTTTTTTCGTGGTCGCCGGTAACCAATTTTTTCCTCGGCGGCAGTACGAAGTGCTTTAGAGATATGCTCCCACTGATCCTGTATTCCTTCAGGCTGAGTTGTGCTCTCAGAGAGCAAGTGTGAGAGTCGAGTTGCGAAATAATTGGCAGTCTGTTGTAATTGAAGCTTTTCGACGTCTAGCTTTCCTTGTGTTTTTTGTTCCTTGGTTTTAGCCACGCTGAGGCGGGTCCTCGGATCGTGCGCACATCTAAAACACTGGAGGCATGCCGTCAGTTTATCACAACGTGATCAATATGATTGCGTGTATTTCGATCAGGAGACAGCCATGTAGCTTCATGTATCTTTTTATGCATGAACCTCGTGCTGGATATGACCATGTTCGAGCACCGGCAAAGTCAATCAGCCTCAGTCCGTTAGGAGAGGTTTCATTGTGTAGACTGAACTTTCCGACTGTACGGCCAAAAACACCTTCTTTGCCCACCCTGGCGTTAAAGTCGCCAAGCACGACTTTTATATCATGACGGGGATAGCGCTCGTATGTGCGTTCTAATTGTTCATAAAAAGTGTCTTTCACCTCATCGTCTTTCTCTTCTGTCGGCACATGGGCGTAGATGAATGATATATTACAAAATTTTGCTTTTATTCGGATAGCGGCGAGACGCTCGTTCACAGGCGTGAACGTCTGAACTTGGCGACAAAATCTCTCCCACCAAGAATTCGACACCGAAACTGCGCTTATTCGTATGGCCACTCCAATAGATGTCACAATTTTTGATCTTCTTTCTTCCTTTCTTCGTCCAATGCATTTCTTGGATGGCGGTGATGTCAGATTTTGCTTTGACGAGGACATCAACCAGCCGGGCATCTGTACCAATCCCATTCAGGGAGCGGACGTTCCAGGTGCATGCCCTCAATTCATTGTCCTTCAAACGTTTGCCATGGTCGTCTTCAATAGAGAGTGTACTTGTCCGAGGCTTGTTGGTATATTAATTGGAGTATGGTTTTACGTGGCGGGTCCCAAGCCCAGCGCACAAGGGGGTGAAAATATTACTAGCACGTTTATATAGCGAGCCGCTTGCTCCAAGACAGACGCCCGCTTGCAGCCGCACCTAGAGGTGTACAGACGCTGTCGATGAGATCTCCACGGCTAGCCCTTAAACCGAGCTTTCCCAATTTCGTGGCCTTCTACACACGGCTCCACCCGGTTGCATCAGCTGATTTATATTGACATGGAAATGGCAAGTTTGCTATTAAGATATATAAATATAATAGAAATTGGAGGCCATACGGTTTGTGTCTTAAGTCTAATGTTTTTCTAAAGCAGTAGTAGGATAACTTCAAAACTTAGGTATTTGACAGCTTTCAAAAGTCTTTTAAGCACTCTTCTTGATAGCTGCATATTAAAAATATAAACCTATAAATGGCACACCTTTCATTTAGTCAAAACTTCCATAAATCTAAAGCACATATACATACATATGTACATACTCGCATTGGCTAAGTAGTAAGTTGCCAGTAAAAACATGTGATATATGAGAGTAGATGCGTATGTGCTTTCATAGCTTATCACAAATTATATATTTGAACAAGAAAGATGGAATATAAGAGAGCGTAACAAAAATGTAGGTTAATGCAGCTACGTACATAGTATGTACAAACATACATATCGCAGCTGTACCAACAAAAAGGGTTAAGTGCCTTTGCAAGTAGTCATAAAACCAATTGAATAAATATTAACAACTTTAAACTGAGTACTATTAGAGTGTAACCGAAATTGGGTTTAAGCCCAAGCTGGCTCGAAAATCCGGTTTTGAACTACTTATCGATATTACTGCATATATCCAACATTTCCCATTAAAATTTTGTTCCTGATTGGAGCCGGTTAAGCCGTGATGCACCGGGGCATAATATGCCGCGTTAAAAATCTTCCTGTTTTGGTCATAGTGTACAAGTACAAGTGTGTTGACTTATCTGTCAAGCATTCTGACAGGCACTCGCTGGATTCGGAATGACAGCGAATTCAAAATGGATACCGTTACCGAATGCTCCGAATGATTGAAAAATTGAAAAAGTCCATACGATTGGTAGTCAAAAATGTTGTCGTTGAGACCAAAAATGCGACTCTAGACCTGAGATTTCCATCAGGTGAGCGAGGCTGTTTGTAGTTTTGACGTTTATTCGCTTAGTGAACACACTTGGTATAGGTACACTATGGTTTTGGTATATCAATTTAATGGCAGTGGTTCTGCGAGGTTGATCTTTCTGGTAAAAGGTGGCTCTACAAATAACTTTTATTCGGGCTGCGTTAAACTCGTTCAACCTCAAATCATAGTCCTTAAAACGTTTGTGGAGATCGTCAACAAACCAACCAAACGTAGTTATGACAATGACAAATATGACAGAGCCTATAAGCCAAGCATGTCGTATTTAGTAATATGTTTTAGAAACACTGAGTCATTCAAGTAAACACATTTTTGACTAAAACACCCTAATGCATGCAAGTACATATATATATTTGTAGTCTAAACAAAAAACCGCAAGTCGGCAAAAAGCGGGTTCACCTGAACTCAAGAAGTCTAATTAAATAAGAAAACCTAACATAGCTGCAGTAGATACCGTTATGACTTTAGCGGCATTATAAAATAAGTAGCGGTCATATATTCATGTTTAATTACATGATTTTATTTATGTTATAATTGTAATGCAACAAAACTATTAACATTTAGTAAATCATAGCTATTGCGGGCATTTTGGTCCGATTACTTTGAGTGTAGCAAGTTTGAAAACATTCTATTTCAACGCTTTATTGAAGAACGCCCTATCTCAGATTTTATTTCAAAAATACAACATTTGTAAAGATATAGGTGTACGTCAGGAGTTAAAGTTAACTCACAACAGAAGCAACCATACCAGAAAGAAATAGTTCCGGGCCTTTTGAGAAGAGCTTCGTCGGATTCTTATTGGCAAAAACCCATATCGTTTTATAATCGATAACGAATAATGGTCGCGGCCTTTTTGGTTTGTAATCGGCTTGTCATAAAAGGGCTTCACATTTCTCATCGATTTTATATTAAAGTTTTGTACTGCCGTCCTAAAAAGAATGTGGGTATCTAGTTAAATTGTTACTGAAACTAACATATTGAACTTAATTTGTTTGTAACTTTCCAACATATGCTGTTGTGTTGAAAATAAGTATATTTGACTAGTTTGGATATGACTTTTCTACTTTTGGAAAGCAAATGTTAAAGTTTGAACACTTTATGCGCGACTTATCCTCGAAAGAAATCGTAGATATCCACTTATATTTATCTTAACAATCTGTTGAATCGTCGTTAACAAATCGATAACCTACCGTTAAAAAAACTGATAAGAAATCAGTAAACCGGTAAGAAATAAAAACTGATAAGAAATCAATAATTTCTCCAACAAATCAGTAATCAATCAGTATATCTTATTTGTAATATATCTATTATAATTTTTCGGAAAGTAATGTATAACTTTTTGATAACAAATCAATAGGAGCGTTCCATTGGATAACATATCGATGATAAATCCAAAGCTTTTCGATAACAAACGGATAGCTCATCGATAAAAAATTAATTTAATTTAATTTAATTTTGTCTAATTGCATACACAATAGACACGTTAAGTCTATGTGAGGTCTTTTTTGATCGGCTAGTTCGACCTATCTTATTTAATTTAATTATACTCAGCTGAGCGGCGGCCACCGTGGTGTGATGGTAGCGTGCTCCGCCTATCACACCGTATGCTCCCGGGCAAAGCCACATCAAAATTTTAGAAATAAGATTTTTCAATTAGAAGAAAAATTTTTCTAAGCGGGGTCGCCCCTCGGCAGTGTCTGGCAAGCGCTCCGATTGTATTTCTGCCATGAAAAGCTCTCAGTGAAAACTCATCTGCCTTGCAGATGCCGTTCGGAGTCGGCATAAAACATGTAGGTCCCGTCCGGCCAATTTGTAGGGAAAAATCAAGAGGAGCACGACGCAAATTGGAAGAGAAGCTCGGCCTTAGATCTCTTCGGAGGTTATCGCGCCTTACATTTATTTATTTATACTCAGCTGAGCAGGGCTCACAGACATGACTCGCTAATTGAATACAAAATTAATTAGTTTAATTTATGTAAAATGTTTAGTTTAAGAAAATTCTTAATATTGTTTTCTAATTCTGACGCGTTTCGACACGATATTGCGTCCTCTTCAGTAATTATCTTTATTCAAATTAATTGAACTAAATATTTTTTAGATTAATCAATTAATTGATTTTAATTTAAACTAATTTGATTTAAGTTGGTTTAACTTATTTTAACTTAATTTAATTTTATTTTATCTTTCGTACTTGATTTTATTTTTTTTATTTTAGTTTATTTTATTTTGTCCTATTTTATTTAATTTAATACAATTTTGTTTTATTTTGTTTTCATGTATTTATTTTTCTTTGTTTGCACTTTATTACTTCACAAAAAATATAAACAAATAATGTACAAATGTTTTAAAACCAACAAAACTCCAAAAAGAAACTTATTTTAACTTAAACTTGAATACCTAACCACGTGCACTTTTGTATCAGTAATAAAAATCACGCATGTGCTCATGTTTACTCTATCACTTTATTTCCAACAAAATTGCAGTGTTTACATCTGTTCGACCATTTGCACGCACCAGAATTGTGTATGTGTTCAGTAGAGGTTTACGCCGGTCCACTTAATCGGCGGCGTGGGCTCTATTATATACCGGCGGCAGCGGCGTGGCCGGCTGAATTGAATTGCTGGACTTCAAAGTATCACATTGTCCACAACTAATGAATATGAGAAACATACTGCTGACGTCAATGGTATGTTGGATGATCTGGAACAATATCATTAACTTGTTTTGTTTATATGTATTTAAGGAAATCGATGTTTCGCCCATTTCGGAAAAAAACCGCGGTTTTGCCTCAAAATCTCGTGGATCGTTCAAAATTTTCGGGAGTAGCTCTTTGCGTAGAGAGGGAGAAATACTTTAAATGGTCACACTTTTTAGCGTAGTTTCACCGATGGAGATGTTCTGGGCTAACTCTAATATCCGTCGTCGGCAGGATTTCTTTAAATCATTTGTGGCTACATGCTGGTCACGCACAAAGGATACTTACGCTTGCTATAAATTATCTACTAATAGTCATGACTCTCGTGGCACAGTTTTAACGATTAGTATCAATGCTGGCTTATTGTTGATTGCGCCAAAGGGCGCGTTCAGTTTTTCGGCTGTTTTTAAGAGCTACAATTCCCGACGTGCGAATAGTAGCAATCTCGACCACCAATCGCTACCACATATCCTGGCCCTTATACCATATGCCAGCACAGAATCTATGGAACTGCGACTTCGAAGTCATACTTTCGTCGACGTTATTTTCCTAGAAGCTCTAGGCATAGCTCCGAAGACGACGGATGTTTTTGTCGCGCTGTGCTTCCGAGCTACACCAAAAAACACATTGAAACGTTACGTATTTACTTAATTACTTAATTAGCGCTTAACCGTCTAAACGGTTATGGCCGAAAACGTTAGGGAGTAACTATTCGGCCAAGGATGCCGCCCTCGAAATCATAAGCAGTCTAAGTGGATATCATTACGTAACACATGGGTGAAAATCGTATAATCCTTGGTGCCTCTACATAATTTCAACTTTACAAGGACCGTGGATAAAAGTCTTAGAATGTAGACCAAAATTTGCAGACGTTTATGTTCGACATATTGACCTCAATACTCTTCGTTTTCCGGCCTTATGATATAAGAGCTCATTATGGATGACCGCCTTCAGTTTTCAGACTAGTTCGACTATCCCCTACGTAAGTAGAACACCCGGTCATTTGTTCCACTGTCTTGAGAAAGCTTTTGCTTCACCACTTTAAGTGTTCTTGCGAAGTACAAAGCCTAACCTGGTTAAAAAATGTGCCTACGTATTCACATTCGTAACAGAAGCCGTCACACGTTGGTCATATTTAATAATCATGGTTGATAGGCTATATCCAATGTGATTCACTCCAAGGGAATAGTTGGGGATAGGGCCGCCAACTTTAGGAAATGTGAAACCGAGAGACTTGGGTGTTGAATGATGGTGTGTTTAGTTCAGCAAATAAAGTGATTTTTCAAACCCACTTATACGTGTTGAAGATATGTATATGTAACTTAGGTATGAGCTGAGAATCATTTCAAAGGAGAATTTAAACCACTGGAGCCTACTAAAGGATTTTGCATCACTGATTTCGCTTATTCTTTCAGCCAATCGGGATATAAAATTCGGCACCTTTTCAGGTAACTTGCTTTTTTAACAACTTGAGGACAATTTGAAAACATGTTCGACTTGGGATACTTTATTTAAATTCATTGTACTTTATTAATTTTTAAAAAATATTTAAATTTATTATATAATTTTTTTTAAGTGTTTTGTTTTAATAACTTGGTGAATTCGGTGATGCGAAATCCGTGTTAAGCCGGCATTGAAAGCGCCTGTTTTCTCAAATAACTTTTGAACGGTTAGAAAGTGTTATATTTCGCAATTGGATTTTTATAACTGGCAGTGATGCGCATCCCTGATACCCCTTTCGATCATATCGGACCAATTTTTGAGATGAACAATAAATGGCCTAGACAGTTTTAAAAGAGTAGAAAATATAGTAACGCACCGAACGCCGCCGCCGAGCCGATATTTTTGACATTCGGCGGCGGCGTGCGAAAAAACGACCCTAATCGGCGGCGGCGTTTATCGGCGGCGATATTTCTAGTGTTCAGAATGTTTAAATTATATCTAGGTGACATGTTTGCCTCACATTACTATACACTGTAGTGAGTACACTCACGCTCTTATTCTTTATTACTCCATACAGTATACCAATACCAAACATTACGCCAACACTTATGCATTATATAGTTCTCCATAAAGTACATATACATATGTACCAATATTACACACAACGCCTGCACTTACATTCTACATATATGGATTCCCTATATAGCATACAAAGACTACGCTCACGCTTACACTTACATCTTACGATTACATTCATCATTCCCTCATACCGGGAGTAAAGATGTTCACACAACAATTTCTGAATTATGGTGCTTACCAAACGAATTTTTTAAAGCGGACGTTCTTGAAACAAGCTGTGATATTGAGCATTTTTGAACTGGAAAACGTCCTTAAATGCATAAGATCATAGAGCTCGTTAGACCATAGAGCATTACAAACGCTTCAAAACAGACAAAACAAGTAAGGAAGCCTAAGTTCGGGTGTAACAGAAAATTACATACTCAGCTGAGAGCTATGGAGACAAAATAAGGGAAAATCACCATATAGGAAAATGAACCTAGGGTAACCCTGGAATGTGTTTGTATGACATGTGTATCAAATGGAAGGTATTAAAGAGTATTTTAAGAGGGAGTGGGCCATAGTTCTATAGGTGGACGCCTTTTCGAGATACCGGCATGAAGGTGGCCCAGGGGTGACTCTAGAATATGTTTGTGCGATATGGGTATCAAATGAAAGATGTAATAAGTATTTTAAAAGGGAGTAGACCTTAGTTCTATAGGTGGACACCTTTCCGAGATATCGTCATAAAGGTGGACTCAGGGTGACTCTAGAATGTGTTTGTACGATATGGGTATCAAATGAAAGGTGTCAATGAGTATTTTAAAAGGTATTGGGCCTTAGTTCATAGGTGGACGCCTTTTCGAGATATCGCCATAAAGGTGGACCAGGGGTGACTCTATAATGTGTTCGTACGATATGGGTATCAAATTAAAGGCAATAAAGAGGGTTTTAAAAGGGAGTAGCCCTTAGTTGTGTATGTGAAGGCGTTCTCGAAATATCGACCAAAATGTGGACCAGGGTGACCCAGAACATCATCTGTCGGGTACCGCTAATTTATTTATATATGTAATAGAGATATACGCAGACAATAAACGCCGCCGCCGCCGCCGATTTTGGTCGTTTTTCGCACGCCGCCGCCGAATGTCAAAAATATCGGCCCGACGGCGGCTATATTATATCCTCAAGTTGTTTAAAAAAGCAAAATACTGAAAGAACAAGCGAAATCAGTGATGCAAAATCCTTTAGTAGGTTCTAGGGGCATAAATACTCTTTTGAAATGATTCTTAACTCATACTTAAGTTGAGGACATATGTACGTATGAGAAGGGTTTGAAAAATCACTTGAGCTTATATTCAAACATCTGTTGTTTATTTTCGAAACTATACAATAGCGTCTGAAATGTAAATTTTGATTTTCACACTTCATCCTTCAACACCCAAGTCTCCCGGTTTGACATTTCCTAAAGTGGCGGCCCTATCCAAAACTAGTCCCATGATTGAATCACATTTATTATAGCCTATCAACCTAGTTTAAATATCACCTACGCGTTAGGTCTCCTTTTGCAAATGTGAATACGTAGGCACATATATTTACCAGGTGAGGCTTTATCCTTCGCAAGAATACTCATAGTGGTAAAGCAAAAGCTTTACCAAGACAGTCGAACTAATGACCGTGTGTGCTACTACCCAACGTAGTGGACAGTCGAACTAGTCTGAAAACTGAAGCTACGCGGTCATCCATAAAGAGCTCTTATATCATAAGGCCGGAAAACAGCAGTTAACATCTTTCAACTTAAAATCGTTCGACTTTCATTCTAAAATATCGTTTTGATTTAACGTAGACTATTGAAATCAATGATGTGAACACAAACGTCTGCAAACTTTGTCTTAAATTTAAAATTTTATCCAACGTCCTTGTAAAATTTTAATTATGTAGAAGCGCCGAGGATTATACGATTTTCACCCATTACGCATTGGCATCCACTTGGTTTGCTTATGATTTCGAAGGCGGCATCCTTGGCCGAATAGTCACTTCCTAACGTTTCAAGGTGTTTCTCTGTTGTAGCTCGGCAGCATATCGCGACAAAAGCATCCGTTAGAAAGTCTTCGGAGCTACACCTAGAGCTTCTAGGAAAGTGACGTGGACGAAGGTTCGAAGTCGCAGTCCTATAGCTTCTGTGCTGGCATATGGTGTGAGGGTCAGGAGGCGTGGTAGCGACTGGTGGTCGGGATTGCTACTGTTCGCACATCGAGAATTGTAGCTCTTAAAAACAGTCGAAAAAAACTGGAGGCGCCCTGTGCCACGAGAATCATGAGTATTAATAGACCATTATAGCAACCGTAAGTCGCCTTGTGCGTGACCGCTAAAGAGCCACAAATGATTTTAAAGAAATTGTTTTCGCGACGATTAGTAGGAGTTAACCTAGGTTGAAACTACGCTTTGCACGAGATATGCAGACAAAATTGTGGCTATTTAATGTATCTCTATTTCCTTTCAGCAGACGCAGCAGTACCAATTCCAAAGACCGTTAGGTTCGAAGCCTCTCTGGAGTAGGTGACGAGGGTAATCCCCCGCAAGGAGCTACTCCTGAAAATTTTTGAACGGTCTGCGAGATCTTGAGGCAAAACCACCGGATCTTTCCGAAATGGCCAACACATTGATTTCCTTAAATACATACAAACAAAACTTTTCCTAAATCTATTTTTAAAATAGAAAATCAAGCTTTTAAAAGTAAGATCACCGGCGTACGCCGGCCGCGCTCGCCGCCGCTGTATATAATTGAGCCTACGCCGCCGCCGCCGATAAAAGTGTGTTGGCGTAAACCTCTAATATGTGATACCACGAACAGTATTCCTGCTCCGATTCCAAGGGCTTTTGATTTCCTCCTGAAGAACTTTTTCATTTTCTTCTACTTAATATGGTAGGTGTCACACTGCATTTACAAAGTTTTTTCTAAAGTTATATTTTGCGTCAATAACCAATTCAATTGCATGTTTCATCCTGGTTTTCGTACTTGGTAAGAAATGGCATTTTTTTAATTTTTCGAAATTTCCATATTGAAAAAGTGGCGTGGTCATAGTCGGATTTCGCCATTTTAATACAAGTTAAAGTGAATTCAGATAAGTACGTGAACTAAGTTTAGTAAGATATATCGATTTTTGCTCAAGTTTCCGTGTTAACGGTCGAGCGGAAGGACAGGTGTCGACTGTGTATAAAAACTGGGCGTGGCCTTCAACCGATTTTCGCCCATTTTCACAGAAAACAGTTATAGTCATAGAAGCTATGCCCTTACCATATTTCACAGGATTGGTAAATTTTTGTTCGACTTGTGGCATTAAAAGTATTCTAGACAAATTAAATGAAAAAGGGCGGAGTCACGCCCATTTTGAAATTTTCTTTTATTTTTGTATTTTGTTGCACCATATCATTACTGGAGTTAAATCTTGACATAATTTACTTATAAACTGTAAAGATATTCATATTTTTAAAAATTGGGCGTGTTCGTCATCCGATTTTGCTAATTTTTATTTGGAACACATATAGTAATAGGAGTAAACGTTCCGGTCAAATTTCATCATGATATCTACAACGACTGCCAAATTACAGCTTGCCAATCTTTTAAATTGCCTTCTTTTAAAAGTGGGCGGTGCCAAGTCTACAGTCCAAAATTTTCCCAATTTTCTATTCTGTGTCATAGGTCAACCCACCTACCAAGTGTCATCACTTTATCTTTCTTTGGTAATGAATTATCGCACTTTTTCAGTTTTTCGGAATTTTCGATATCGAAGAAGTGGGCGTTGTTATAGTCTGATTTCGTTCATTTTAAATAGCGATCTAAAAATGAGTGCCCAGAAACTATATACCAAATTTTATTAACAATTTTTGTTGTTATATCGGCCTACTGATTTTAAGATCGCGGGTTCGAATCGAGCTCAAGGCCTAACAATAATTTTTTATCATTATTATTGTTATGATAAATTTTTTCTTAATTGAAAAAATTTTTAAATTAGAATAGAAGAAAGAAAAAATTTAGACAACTGCCAAAGCTCGTTGTATAGATCCATTTCGGGAACTGCTAAATTCCTTCATCGGCAACGTTTAGGCGCCGCTGCTATAACCATTCAGCCATCACAGCGGTTTTTTGTTTGTCTTCATTAATCCTACTTCTATTCTGGTTCGTGCCAATTGATATTCACAACACTGCGACATCTGTTGCAGAATGGATGTGAAAATTGGACTTGTTTGATGGCAATGCCGCCATAGTGTCATATTTTATTGACACTTTTTTCCCCGTGCTCTGGGATGTATTAACAATTTTTGTTGTTATATCGGCCTACTGATTTTAAGATCGCGGGTTCGAATCGAGCTCAAGGCCTAACAATAATTTTTTATCATTATTATTGTTATGATAAATTTTTTCTTAATTGAAAAAATTTTTAAATTAGAATAGAAGAAAGAAAAAATTTAGACAACTGCCAAAGCTCGTTGTATAGATCCATTTCGGGAACTGCTAAATTCCTTCATCGGCAACGTTTAGGCGCCGCTGCTATAACCATTCAGCCATCACAGCGGTTTTTTGTTTGTCTTCATTAATCCTACTTCTATTCTGGTTCGTGCCAATTGATATTCACAACACTGCGACATCTGTTGCAGAATGGCTGTGAAAATTGGACTTGTTTGATGGCAATGCTGCCATAGTGTCATATTTTATTGACACTTTTTTCCCCGTGCTCTGGGATGTATTAACAATTTTTGTTGTTATATCGGCCTACTGATTTTAAGATCGCGGGTTCGAATCGAGCTCAAGGCCTAACAATAATTTTTTATCATTATTATTGTTATGATAAATTTTTTCTTAATTGAAAAAATTTTTAAATTAGAATAGAAGAAAGAAAAAATTTAGACAACTGCCAAAGCTCGTTGTATAGATCCATTTCGGGAACTGCTAAATTCCTTCATCGGCAACGTTTAGGCGCCGCTGCTATAACCATTCAGCCATCACAGCGGTTTTTTGTTTGTCTTCATTAATCCTACTTCTATTCTGGTTCGTGCCAATTGATATTCACAACACTGCGACATCTGTTGCAGAATGGCTGTGAAAATTGGACTTGTTTGATGGCAATGCCGCCATAGTGTCATATTTTATTGACACTTTTTTCCCCGTGCTCTGGGATGTATTAACAATTTTTGTTGTTATATCGGCCTACTGATTTTAAGATCGCGGGTTCGAATCGAGCTCAAGGCCTAACAATAATTTTTTATCATTATTATTGTTATGATAAATTTTTTCTTAATTGAAAAAATTTTTAAATTAGAATAGAAGAAAGAAAAAATTTAGACAACTGCCAAAGCTCGTTGTATAGATCCATTTCGGGAACTGCTAAATTCCTTCATCGGCAACGTTTAGGCGCCGCTGCTATAACCATTCAGCCATCACAGCGGTTTTTTGTTTGTCTTCATTAATCCTACTTCTATTCTGGTTCGTGCCAATTGATATTCACAACACTGCGACATCTGTTGCAGAATGGATGTGAAAATTGGACTTGTTTGATGCAATGCCGCCATAGTGTCATATTTTATTGACACTTTTTTCCCCGTGCTCTGGGCGCCTAAACGTTGCCGATGAAGGAATTTAGCAGTTCCCGAAATGGATCTATACAACGAGCTTTGGCAGTTGTCTAAAATTTTTTCTTTCTTCTATTCTAATTTAAAAATTTTTTCAATTAAGAAAAAATGTATCATAACAATAATAATGATAAAAAATTATTGTTAGGCCTTGAGCTCGATTCGAACCCGCGATCTTAAAATCAGTAGGCCGATATAACAACAAAAATTGTTAATACATCCCAGAGCACGGGGAAAAAAGTGTCAATAAAATATGACACTATGGCGGCATTGCCATCAAACAAGTCCAATTTTCACATCCATTCTGCAACAGATGTCGCAGTGTTGTGAATATCAATTGGCACGAACCAGAATAGAAGTAGGATTAATGAAGACAAACAAAAAACCGCTGTGATGGCTGAATGGTTATAGCAGCGGCGCCTAAACGTTGCCGATGAAGGAATTTAGCAGTTCCCGAAATGGATCTATACAACGAGCTTTGGCAGTTGTCTAAATTTTTCTTTCTTTCTATTCTAATTTAAAAATTTTTTCAATTTAGAAAAAATGTATCATAACAATAATAATGATAAAAAATTATTGTTAGGCCTTGAGCTCGATTCGAACCGCGATCAAATTTTACTTAGATACCTCAAAATTTACTCAAGTATCGTGTTTACCGTGCGACGGATGGGCGGACGGACATGGCTAAATGAATTTCTTTTTCGCCTAGATCATTCGTCAATATATCGAAGTCTATACTATACTCTAGTAGTGATGCCATTACGAGCTACTCGGTATGCGCAAAATTAACTATACGCTGTGAGCTCCTGCACCCTCAGCTGAGTATAAACAATGTGTTGAAAAACTCGCCCGACTGAAAAACCGAATAAACTTAGTCCATGCACACATTTTGGCTTTGATACCGTGCACAGATCAATCAATAAATTGTATGATATTAATCAATTTAGGACACATATTTTCCTTTGTATTTATTAGCTCTGTAACTAAGCACAATACGATTCTTTCAAAGTAAATACACATAAAATATGTAAAACTCTCCCATATATACATATGTAGGTTTGGTAAAGGTCATTGCTCGTTTAAAATGATTGTTCTATCTTATGTTAGCAAATATGATGCATCCTCATGCTAGCTCTTAAGAGTTGTATAGTTTTATGGTACATTTAGCACTCAAAGTTCATTACCTTTTTAAAGTGTGAACTTTTTGACGCAGAGGTTTGGTATACAACATAGAAATAACATAGCAACAGCATAGTGCCGGACACAGGGACAGTAATTTCCGGTGCAATAAGCATTCCAAGCATTAATTTTAGTGAAATATAGAACTTTAGTGCAATGTGTCCACAAGCGCACACATACACGATAGCAATGTCCTCCAAGCATTCACTCTTTCACTGGTAATTAATAGGATTATACTCATTCAGTATGTTGCGAAGCGGCAACAGTTTACTTTTAGTTAAGTGTGTGTGTTTGTTCCAGCGTCTTATTGCAATCTTCAGCTCACTAGGCGCTATGTCCTTATCTATGCGCGCTGTGACAGTGCTATTCTTGTTCGCTAAGAGACTCCTGAAAGTGTTGGGGAGCTAGACAAGGCCATCACCCTGCGCTTCGAATATAACTGAGAGCACTTGGGAGGACCAAGCGAGATCAAGTCTTCCTCCTGATGTTTACCGTCAGGATTCAGAGAAGTTGCACCTTCTGCCGCTGCCTAGCCAAATTTGCTGCGTGTCTAGGAATATCTCTGGAATCTCATTTCGTTGCACATAGTATTTTCACACTATTCTGCATTGAAATGATCTGCTGAGAGAAAACTCGTCATGAATACTTCCAGAACAGACATGATATAAGGCCATTCTTAAAAACGAGTATGATGGCCGACTGAGAGTAAAACACATCGTGGGAAATGAACGATTTCTGTTAGATTGTCTGAGACTTAATTGTTTTCGCAGAGAGGGACTGAAATAGTCTTTCGTCACACCACATCTACTTTTTCACCTCCGGCGAAAGAATGGATAGAATTACGGCACGCTCTTTATTGTTCAAGGCACAGTATATCAATAGTTATCAGCAGCAAAGCTGTACAGACAGACGCTAACCAGACTCGCACGCGCTGCACAGTCGACGAAATCGCACATCTCTGTAACATTTTGTCGGTGGTAGATCTACTCGCGTTTGTAACCGCACCGTTAACGTGTCATATTCAGTTGTCGTCTTTTTAAAGGTTGCATTATTGATCTGCAGGAATTTGTGCCAGTTGTGAGATTAACAGTACCACCGGATTGTCTGA
>JARSSU010003582.1:0-10840 GCA_029619165.1 Eurosta solidaginis
TTTATTTTCGATAATTCACGAAAAACTTCCATGAATTTTGTTACTGAAATTCGAAAAAATTTTGCGAAAATTTAGAACTCTATATTAAAAGTTTTTTGAATTTTTGAGGCTCCAGAGTTTTATTGGTCTTACTAAGGACTCTCATGGCGGCCACCGTGGTGTGATGGTAGCGTGCTCCGCCTATCACACCGTATGCCCTGGGTTCAACTCCCGGGCAAAGCAACATCAAAATTTTAGAAATAAGGTTTTTCAATTAGAAGACAATTTTTCTAAGCGGGGTCGCCCCTCGGCAGTGTTTGGCAAGCGCTCCGGGTGTATTTCTGCCATGAAAATCTCTCAGTGAAAACTCATCTGCCTTGCAGATGCCGTTCGGAGTCGGCATAAAACATGTAGGTCCCGTCCGGCCAATTTGTAGGGAAAATCAAGAGGAGCACGACGCAAATTGGAAGAGAAGCTCGGCCTTAGATCTCTTCGGAGGTTATCGCGCCTTACATTTTTTTATTTAAGGACTCTCATAATCAATACGAGGATGCTTTAAATTTTTTTTTGAGGAGTGTTCCATATTATCTTCTAAAATTGATTGGGCTACAAAAATTGCATACTCGAAAATATTAATAAAACTAAATAAAAAATTTAATTGGCGGCCACCGTGGTGTGGAGGTAGCGTGCTCCGCCTAATACACCGAGGATCAGGGTTCACGCCCCTGGAAACAACATTAAATTTTAGAAACAAGTTTTTTCAATTAGAAGAACGTTTTTCAAAGCGGAATCGCCGCTTACTTTCAATTACAAAGCTCACGGAAGTTGTTTCTTAATTATGGAAAAAACCAAAAAGAAAAAAACAAAAAAAGAATTTAATTGAGCCAATTTGATAAAAATTGCCTCTGCTATATTCGTGTTCGCTGCTATTGTATACAGAATTCGATTGTGAATGTAAAAAAAAGTTATAGATCGAGAGATTATTATGTATAAGGCCCGGTTTTTCAGTAGTTGATTAAGCTAAGCTTAAACTAAATTTGCTTAAGCTCTAGTCAAATTTAAACTCCAGTTAAACTACTGAGCTGTTTTTCAATGACAGTTTAAGGCCGACTTTGGGG
This sequence comes from Eurosta solidaginis, assembly GCA_029619165.1. NCBI lineage: Eukaryota > Metazoa > Arthropoda > Insecta > Diptera > Tephritidae > Eurosta > Eurosta solidaginis. The sequence continues at coordinate 1,098 of JARSSU010003582.1, forward strand.
TAGGCTTTTTTGTACGGCAACATTGGTTTTTTTATTATCTAAATAATTTGTTGATACGGCAGCAGTTGGATTTTGTTTACCCAACAAACATGGAATTAAATTTCTCCAGCTAAATATATATCTAGTTACGGAGGTGATATCTAACAACATTATTTATTTATTCTTAAACCAAATAGTTCTCGAGTTGATATCCAACTTCGTTCTCCAATCACTATCCAACCTTTGAGAAATTTTGTAAAATTTAGAGTTTTCGAGTTGAGCTCATTAATATTTTCCAATTATTATCCAACTATCGAGAGGTTTTGAGAAATGTACAGTTCTCAAATGAATATTCAATACATTTCTCCAGTTGATATCCTACATTGAATATCGAGTTGAGATGAAGTTGGAAAAACTCTCCAAGGTGATACCACCAAAACTAACAACTGTTTATTGTAAGAAATAAACATCTGGTTGATAGCAGTAATGAAGCATAATTAATCAAAAATAAATTATATATATTGTTCGGCCGTTTTTTGGTAATAAAACAAAAATTTATTGCTTTTTCATACCTACGCGTTTCGACGCGACAGCGTCATCCTCAGGGTATTCTGTTTCATTAACAAGCAACAATCACACAGCTGATTTCACCAACGCTAAAATATTGGACATAGAGTGGAAAGAAAAATGACGACTAACACTGGAAACCTTACGTATATAACAAAAGCTGAGAAACGTCATAAACTTCAAAGAAGATAGAAAAAACACAAATAGTGCATATACTGTGGTGATAAAGTAAAATTAATAAACTTGACAATCAAAAGGGAAAAGAACTGTGATATATTTTTAAATTAATGTTTAATGTACTGGTGTCAGAAATGTTATATGTATTAATGTTTTTGTGATGTTACAAATCATGTAGGCTCAGTCCATTTCAAGACACCCGGTCCGCGCAGGACATTATTTTTGATTTCGATGAAATTTTAATATGTTGTTCTTTGGTCAAAACACGTGTGCCTCAAAAAATTTTTTTTCGCATTTATCGGCAATTGAGTTCCATAAAATCACAATCGGTATTTTATTCACCAATTTTTCAACTGTCAATAACTTTGTCAAAAATTAACCGGTTCTAATGATTTTTTCTTTGAAATGTTCGTTATTACTTTTGCTTTTATATAAATTTATAACCAGTAGCATATAGTTAATATAGAAAAAGTTTAAACAAAAAACAATAACCGTTATTTGAAATATTATTTAAAAAAAACAAGTAAGGAAGGCTAAGTTCGGGTGTAACCGAACATTACATACTCAGTTGAGAGCTGTGGAGACAAAGTAAGGGAAAATCACCATGTTGTAAAAAAACCTAGGGTAACCCTGGAATGTGTTTGTAGGACATGTGTATCAAATGGAAGGTATTAAAGAGTATTTTAAGAGGAAGTGGGCCATAGTTCTATAGATGGACGCCATTTAGGGATATCGCCATAAAGGTGGACCAGGCCTGACTCTAGAATTTGTTTGTACGATATGGCTATCAAATTAAAGGTGTTAATGAGTATTTTAAAAGGGCGTGGGCCTTAGTTCTATAGGTGGACGCCTTTTCGAAATATCGCCATAAAGGTGGACCAGGGGTGACTCTAGAATTTGTTTGTACGATATGGGTATCAAATGAAAGGTGTTAATGATTTTTTAAAAGGGCGTGGGCCTTAGTTCTATAGGTGGACGCCTTTTCGAGATATCGCCATAAAGGTGGACCAGGGGTGACTCTAGAATTTGTTTGTACGATATGGGTATCAAATGAAAGGTGTTAATGAGTATTTTAAAAGGGCGTGGGCCTTAGTTCTATAGGTGGACGCCTTTTCGAGATATCGCCATAAAGGTGGACCAGGGGTGACTCTAGAATTTGTTTGTACGATATGGGTATCAAATGAAAGGTGTTAATGAGTATTTTAAAAGGGCGTGGGGCTTAGTTCTATAGGTGGACGCCTTTTCGAGATATCGCCATAAAGGTGGACCAGGGGTGACTCTAGAATTTGTTTGTACGATATGGGTATCAAATGAAAGGTGTTAATGAGTATTTTAAAAGGGCGTGGGCCTTAGTTCTATAGGTGGACGCCTTTTCGAGATATCGCCATAAGGTGGGACCAGGGGTGACTCTAGAATTTGTTTGTACGATATGGGTATCAAATGAAAGGTGTTAATGAGTATTTTAAAAGGGAGTGGGCCTTAGTTCTATAGGTGGACGCCTTTTCGAGATATCGCCATAAAGGTGGACCAGGGGTGACTCTAGAATTTGTTTGTACGATATGGGTATCAAATGAAAGGTGTTAATGAGTATTTTAAAAGGAGTGGGCCTTAGTTCTATAGGTGGACGCCTTTTCGAGATATCGCCATAAAGGTGGACCAGGGGTGACTCTAGAATTTGTTTGTACGATATGGGTATCAAATGAAAGGTGTTAATGAGTATTTTAAAAGGGCGTGGGCCTTAGTTCTATAGGTGGACGCCTTTTCGAGATATCGCCATAAAGGTGGACCAGGGGTGACTCTAGAATTTGTTTGTACGATATGGGTATCAAATGAAAGGTGTTAATGAGTATTTTAAAAGGGCGTGGGCCTTAGTTCTATAGGTGGACGCCTTTTCGAGATATCGCCATAAAGATGGACCAGGGGTGACTCTAGAATTTGTTTGTACGATATGAGTATCAAATGAAAGGTGTTAATGAGTATTTTAAAAGGGCGTGGGCCTTAGTTCTATAGGTGGACGCCTTTTCGAGATATCGCCATAAAGGTGGACCAGGGGTGACTCTAGAATTTGTTTGTACGATATGGGTATCAAATGAAAGGTGTTAATGAGTATTTTAAAAGGGCGTGGGCCTTAGTTCTATAGGTGGACGCCTTTTCGAGATATCGCCATAAAGGTGGACCAGGGGTGACTCTAGAATTTGTTTGTACGATATGGGTATCAAATGAAAGGTGTTAATGAGTATTTTAAAAGGGCGTGGGCCTTAGTTCTATAGGTGGACGCCTTTTCGAGATATCGCCATAAAGGTGGACCAGGGGTGACTCTAGAATTTGTTTGTACGATATGGGTATCAAATGAAAGGTGTTAATGAGTATTTTAAAAGGGAGTGGGCCTTAGTTCTATAGGTGGACGCCTTTTCGAGATATCGCCATAAAGGTGGACCAGGGTGACTCTAGAATTTGTTTGTACGATATGGGTATCAAATGAAAGGTGTTAATGAGTATTTTAAAAGGGCGTGGGCCTTAGTTCTATAGGTGGACGCCTTTTCGAGATATCGCCATAAAGGTGGACCAGGGGTGACTCTAGAATTTGTTTGTACATATGGGTATCAAATGAAAGGTGTTAATGAGTATTTTAAAAGGGAGTGGGCCTTAGTTCTATGGGTGGACGCCTTTTCGGGATATCGCCATAAACGTGGACCAGGGGTGACTCTAGAATGCGTTTGTACATATGGGTATCAAATGAAAGGTGTTAATGAGTATTTTAAAAGGGCGTGGGCCTTAGTTCTATAGGTGGACGCCTTTTCGAGATATCGCCATAAAGGTGGACCAGGGGTGACTCTAGAATTTGTTTGTACGATATGGGTATCAAATGAAAGGTGTTAATGAGTATTTTAAAAGGGCGTGGGCCTTAGTTCTATAGGTGGACGCCTTTTCGAGATATCGCCATAAAGGTGGACCAGGGGTGACTCTAGAATTTGTTTGTACATATGGGTATCAAATGAAAGGTGTTAATGAGTATTTTAAAGGGCGTGGGCCTTAGTTCTATAGGTGGACGCCTTTTCGAGATATCGCCATAAAGGTGGACCAGGGGTGACTCTAGAATTTGTTTGTACAATATGGGTATCAAATGAAAGGTGTTAATGAGTATTTTAAAAGGGCGTGGGCCTTAGTTCTATAGGTGGACGCCTTTTCGAGATATCGCCATAAAGTGGACCAGGGGTGACTCTAGAATTTGTTTGTACGATATGGGTATCAAAGAAAGGTGTTAATGAGTATTTTAAAAGGGGTGGGCCTAGTTCTATAGGTGGACGCCTTTTCGAGATATCGCCATAAAGGTGGACCAGGGGTGACTCTAGAATTTGTTTGTACGATATGGGTATCAAATGAAAGGTGTTAATGAGTATTTTAAAAGGGCGTGGGCCTTAGTTCTATAGGTGGACGCCTTTTCGAGATATCGCCATAAAGGTGGACCAGGGGTGACTCTAGAATTTGTTTGTACGATATGGGTATCAAATGAAAGGTGTTAATGAGTATTTTAAAAGGGCGTGGGCCTTAGTTCTATAGGTGGACGCCTTTTCGAGATATCGCCATAAAGGTGGACCAGGGGTGACTCTAGAATCGTTTGTACAATATGGGTATCAAACGAAGGTGTTAATGAGTATTTTAAAAGGGAGTGGGCCTTAGTTCTATAGGTGGACGCCTTTTCGAGATATCGCCATAAAGGTGGACCAGGGGTGACTCTAGAATTTGTTTGTACGATATGGGTATCAAATGAAAGGTGTTAATGAGTATTTTAAAAGGGCGTGGGCCTTAGTTCTATAGGTGGACGCCTTTTCGAGATATCGCCATAAAGGTGGACCAGGGGTGCCTCTAGAATGTGTTTGTACTATATGGGTATCAAATTAAAGGTATTAATGAGGGTTTTTATCGCCCTTAGTTGTATATGTGAAGGCGTTTTCGAGATATCGACCAAATGTGGACCAGGGGGACCAGAACATCATCTGTCGGGTACCGCTAATTTATTTATATATGTAATACCACGAGCAGTATTCCTTCTAACATTCCAAGGGCTTTTGATTTCGCCCTGCAAAACTTTTTCATTTTCTTCTACTTAATATGGTAGGTGCACACCCATTTTACCAAGTTTTTTTCTAAAGTTATATTTTGCGTCAATAGACCAATACAATTACCATGTTTCATCCCTTTTTCTTATTTTGCATATAATTATGGCATTTTTTCATTTTTCGTAATTTTCGATATCCAAAAAGTGGGCGTGGTCATAGTCGGATTTCGGCCATTTTTTACACCAATACAAAGTGAGTTCAGATAAGTACGTGAACTGAGTTTAGTAAAGATATATCGATTTTTGCTCAAGTTATCGTGTTAACGGCAGAGCGGAAGGACAGACGGTCGACTGTGTATAAAAACTGGGCGTGGCTTCAACCGATTTCGCCCTTTTTCACAGAAAACAGTTATCGTCCTAGATTCTAAGCCTCCACCAAATTTCACAAGGATTGGTAAATTTTTGTTCGACTTATGGCATTAGAAGTATCCTAGACAAATTAAATGAAATAGGGCGGAGCCACGCCCATTTTGAAATTTTCTTTTATTTTTGCATTTTGTTGCACCATATCATAACTGGAGTTGAATGTTGAAATAATTTACTTATATACTGTAAAGATATTAACTTTTCTTTTAAAATTTGATTTAAAAAAAAATTTTTTTTAAAAAGTGGGCGTGTTCGTTCTCCGATTTTGCTAATTTTTATTAAGCAGACATATAGTAATAAGAGTAACGTTCCTGCCAAATTTCATCATGATATCTTCAACGACTGCCAAATTACAGCTTGCAAAACTTCTAAATTACCTTCTTTTAAAAGTGGGCTGTGCCACGCCCATTGTCCAAAATTTTACTAGTTTTCTATTCTGCGTCATAATTTCAAGTCACCTACCGAGTTTCATCGCTTAATCCGTATTTGGTAATGAATTATCGCACTTTTTCGATTTTTCGAAATTTTCGATATCGAAAAAGTGGGCGTGGTTATTGTCCGATATCGTTCATTTTAAATAGCGATCTGAGATGAGTGCCCGGGAACCACATACCAAATTTCATCAAGATACCTCAAAATTTACTCAAGTTATCGTGTTAACGGACAGACGGACGGACGGACGGATGGACATGGCTCAATCGAATTTTTTTTCGATACTGATGATTTTGATATATGGAAGTCTATATCTATCTCGATTCCTTTATACCTGTACAACGAACCGTTATCCAATCAAAGTTAATATACTCTGTGAGCTCTGCTCAACTGAGTATAAAAAGTCATACATTTTTACTAAATACTAAACAAATATTTTTGTTTTAACTACATGCAGTTGGTTATAAATTTATATAAAATTAAAAGTAATAGCGAATATTTTGAAGAAAAAATCATTAATTTTTGACAAAGTTATTGTATGCTGTAATGCATTTCATCAATAAATGGGGGAAAAAATGTTTAATATTTAAAAATTCATATCTCGAAAACAATAAGTTTTCGCTAATAGGCATTTAGCCAAGTTGAAATATAAACTGTTCAATCAATATAGAAAAAGTTTAAACAACAAAAGAGTAACCTTTTTGAGAAATTGATTTTTGAAAAAAGTCATAAATTTTTACGAAATACTAAACAAAAAAATTGTTTAAACTATATGCTATTGTTTATAAAGTTATATAAAAGTAAATGTAATAACGAACATTACAAAGAAAAAATCATGAGAATCGGTAAATTTTTGATAAAGTTATTGACAGTTGACAAAATAGGTGAATAAAATACCGATTGCATTTTATGGAATTCAATTGCCGACAAATCCGAAAAAATTTTTTTTTGTGGCAAAAAAACACGTGTTTCATTATCTTGACCAAAGAACAACATATTAAAATTTCATCGAAATCAAAAATCATGTCCTGCGCGGACTGGGTGTCTAGAAATGGAATGAGCCTGTACAAAGTAAGGAGAAACTTACGGATTAGCTATATATTTTTGCAAATACCATTACATGGTGAGTCAACACGCAATGAAAAAATATTATATTGAGAGAAAATTATTAAGTGTGTTTATAACTAATCGTTATTTTCATGTTTATTGTTAATAAAAACAGAATACTCATTAACACCTTTCATTTGATACCCATATCGTACAAGCACATTCTAGAGTCACCCCTGGTCCACCTTTATGGCGATATCTCTAAAAGACGTCCACCTATAGAACTAAGGCCCACTCCCTTTTAAAACACTCTTTAATAACTTTGATTTGATACCCATGTCATACAAATACATTCCAGGGTTACCCTAGGTTCATTTTCCTTCATGGTGATTTTCCCTTATTTGTCTCCAAAGCTCTCAGCTGAGTATGTAATGTTCGGTTACACCCGAACTTAGCCTTCCTTACTTTTTTGTTTTAAAAAAATCTCTCGTTTGCTGAGTACTCTATGACTCTCGCATTGAGCCACTGTTTCGAAACAACTCTTGAGATTTTAGAAGTATGCCTAGTTATCAACATTAGCTCTAAACGTACTCAAGCCCAAATGCTTGTTGGGTATATTCGATGCAATTTCGAAAGAACGCAAATAAGTGATAGGTTAACTAGTGTTTAACCCTGCCAGATCGGCAGCTTAAGCTCAGCTTAAACTTCAGTTAAAGTAAACTGAAAAACTGCAGAATAAGGTTAAGCGTAGTATAAACTGAGTTGAACTTGTACTGAAAACCCGGGCCTAAGTGTGAAGTACCTATAAACTTAAAGATAGCAAGCATCCTTGCTCGTCTGTTTTCACCGTTAGTCTCTTTCTATCACCCGTTTAAGATGACGGCATGTCAAAACGCGTGTGCTGTCAAATGTTTGGCAAATAACATAATACCTACACTTTGTCATTATACACAACTTGCGAAAATTCGCGAAGCCATTGTAGTAAAAAATCTCCAGTTCTAGATATCCAATCACATAAACGATTTCCATCACATTAAAAAGTTCGATTATTGTCTTAACCGCCTGAGATATTTGTAGATTTATGCGAAAAACAGATTTATGCACAACTTCAAGTCAGATCGTGATACAGTGGAAAATATATCGATAAGGGACCAAATTTAATGTTCTTGGACCTATCATAAAAATGAAATGATAATACTAAGTTTGGTCCGAATTTGGTCTGAAAAATTTTTCAAGATCAGGCGCATATATGTATAGTATATATCCTATACAACTGATTGTGCAGACACTAAAAATTGTTGATTATTAATTGTTCATCTCCACTTCCATTATACCTAGCTACATTTAGCGCATCGCTACTGTAAATGCTGCGTATTTTCCCACAGTCGGAGGCTGTTACTCGGGGAACAATTGCATATGGAGACAAATTTTGATGAAGATAACTTAAGGCACCAAAACCTGGTGATAACTGTTTTACGTACGGCTTTCTAGTTGAAGCGCCTGCTGCCTATCACCCCGAGTAGCTCATGGCTTTCAGCACCGTCAAAGCTTCATGACGGCACGTATCAACTGCATTAGAGCAAACAAAGATCTGAATATGGACTAGATATAAACCACGATAATATGGATAGATTGTGCCCTGTATATCAGCAGAAGCTGAATGTTAGGAAAAAACATATGGGATACTAGCAACAAACCAATATAATGTGACTATATCACGGAAAACTAAAGCGTATACTACGTACATACTAAGGAAGGCTGTATCCTGCAGTGCATGTATCTTAATATTAATAGTATTGTATCAAATAAAGTAGAACTAGAACGTCTTATCGAAGTAAAACAACCAGCCTTAGTAGTGTGCTCCGAAACTTGTACAACAGATAATATAATGGACTCCGAGTTAAATATTTCTACATATAAATTAATCCGTTGTGATTCACACAGTAGGCACACGGGTGGTGTGTTATTTTATATACATGAACAAGTAGAATTCAACGTTGTATGCAATAAGTCTTTCGACATGAACATATGGTGTATTATTATAAAAATTAAAAAAATGCGCTCTAAAGTGGAAATTTGGAGTAATCTATCACTCACCTAGTAGCAGCGATGCAGATTTTGTTAAATATTTAAATGAGATCGTCACAGAGCACCTTAAAGATTCGGATAATAATCTAATTATTGGGACTTTAATATAAACATGAATATACATCCACGTACTCTAACCAGCTTACAAGTGTGTTTGCACAAATGGCCATGGTACAAAAAATTGATTTTAATACGAGAGTAACGGAGCACTCAGCTACAAATATTGACCTACTATTTGCCAATAGTGACCAGATCAAAATTGAATGTGCCAGCGAATATAAGATATCTGATCATGAGACAATCTGCTTTCAAATGCCTACTTCAAAATATTGCAGAATGAGAAAATATGCTAATGCCGTCTGTTGGGAGAACTACAGCGCGGAGAACCTGATAAATCTGCTGTGGATATGTGATATAAGTTCTATATCTAATATAGTGTTAGAAAATAGGGTTCAGGCTTTGAATGATATCTTGTCTGAAGCCATGCAAACGTTGACATACGAGAAGAGGATCAATATACAATTGCGAAATAAGTGGTACGACCGTGAACTAACAGTACTACATAAAAGAAAATTTGAATTATATAAAACTGCGATTAGCACAGGTCATTGTGATGATTATAATGCCGTTAAAAAAATATATAAAAAACTATAATACTTAAAAAGAAAAATACATGGAAGATCAAGTGATTATTAATAAAGGAAATATGAAATCCATGTGGAAATGTTTGAAAGATGCTGTGGAACTTGCAGACAATAAAGAGCATATTAAAAAATAGTATTTAGCGGTGAATGTCTAGAAAATAGCAACGATATAGCTAATGTCTTGATTGTTACTTTGTCAGAGCATAATCCAAATCAATGATAGTATTGAAACAATTGAACTTGTTGATGAAAGTGAAACAACAACTCGGTAGCAACATTTGAGCTCACCAGTATCGAGTTAGAAGATATAATGAACATAACAA
>JARSSU010003583.1:0-25183 GCA_029619165.1 Eurosta solidaginis
TTCGATCCACTAATAACTGTCAGTTACTGTCCCAGTTGCGTGCACCCCATTTTCGCAAGAATTTACAACTGTCAACGATTTTTTTTTGCTATACAAAATTATTACCCAACCCGCATTTATGTAAATATGTGTCTACATATATTCTTGCTTTGTAAATATGTATAACATGTATGTTGACATTTTTATATAACGATTTTGATCGCACCTATCGGATGTATTTAATTCTGTCCCTTAGTTATTTTTTCGATTTCTTTTTGCTTAATGCTAATGGCATAGCCATCTTTTTTTACACGTGCAATTATAAATTAATCTATAAACAATTGAATTGTGTCTAAGTTCGGGTGTAACCGAACATTATATACTCGTCATGAGTTTCAATTTTACAGTTCATTTCAGATAAATTACTTTTCTAATCCTATTGAGACAAATTTTAAACACAAACTCTTCCCCAAAAGGTAAGGGAGGCTTAGTTCGAGTGTAACTATATTTCGCTAAGATATAGCTTATTATTCTAGTCTATGACCCTTTTAAACATCTTTTATATAAAAGTTAACCGATCTCGCCCATTTTTACTAAAAATATTTCCTCCTATGAAGAAAGTATATATTCCCAAATTTTATTATGGTATGTTAATTTTTCTTCGATATATGGCACCCGAAACATAGAAAATTGCTTAGTCATAAAAGGCGCGGTGCCACGCCCATTTATAAAATTTGAATTGTTTACTATTTATTGTTATAATTCCACTTGGGAAAATAAATATTATTGATATAATACTCTTTTTTTTTGCAAAATAATGGCTTATTTCATTCGCCCACTACCCTTTTAAAAATCTTTTATATAAAAGTGGGCGTGGTTATTAATCATTTCATCAATTTTTCTTCGAAGCATTCTCTATTGCAAAGGCAGCCGTTCTCTGCCGAATTTTGTTATGATAGATTCAACGGTGTTTGATTTAGGAATAATAATATTTTTAAATTAATTTTATCACAAGCAGGCGGTGCCACGCCCTTTTTAAATTTTTTTAAATTTGTATGAAGAGTTTCAATATCAATCCACACATTAAATTTTAACATTCTAGGTGTGTTATTTACTTAATAATCAGGTTTTTTGTGTTTATATATATGTTATATATGTAAAAAGTGGGCGTGGTTATCAACCGATTTCGCAAATTTTTTATAGCGATAGGTGATGTGTGCCAAGGAACCCATAAACCAAATTTCAACAAGATATCTAAATATTTACCCAAGTTATTGTGTGCACAGACAGACGGACGGACGAACATGGCTAAATCAATTCCTTTTTTCATCCTGAGCATTTTTATATATGGAAGTCTATATTAATCTTGATTCGTTTATGCCGTTACGATCAACCGTTATGTTACCAAAGTTAAAAGAAATTTTTATGTTTATAATTAGGCAACCTTGTGATTTTTTTCTGAATGGCAACGCCTACGTAAATGTAAAGTCGTTTTCGAGACAGCAGCGAATATATAAGGGAATAAAATTTAATATGGATATAATGGTAGTTAGGTTAGGTTCAAGTGGGTGCCGTCCACATATGAGCGGCACAGGCGAGCGTGTCATTATTCTGTATTACAAAATTCTGGGTGACAAAATTCTGTAAATTGCAAAAAAATCCTGCTTGAACAAAATTCTGTTTTTTCAAAATTCTGCATGTTTAATTCTGGAAGTCAAAATTCTGGAATCAAGGCATGGCGTAGCCGGTATTGGATCGGCTAAGCGTTATTTTTTTAAAGTGCGGCCGAAGGCCGCCTACGCAGAAGGGTATACTACGCAGAAGGACATCACCATGGCGGACATCACCCTGGTGTTTGGGTGCTTCCCAATGAACGCCAGCTTGTAAAGATGATATTTAGGAAAACTGGGAGTAGTCTCGGGGTGGCGACAAAAGCTAACAAAAACTTGCATTCCACAGAGCCACTGCATGCGACTGGTCTTTGTTTTTCCAAATTTAAGCTCAAAACACTGGTTGTAGCGATGGCAAGTCTTCGTAAGACCAATTATGTTCAGCAGTGAGAACATCCTGCACACATATGGCTAAGACAGCATACATACCCCAAAACAGCAGTTACTTTTTTCTTTTGCCCCAAAACAGAATAATGTGAGGTATTGGATGAATGGAGTATTTGCAGATAACTCTTTAATTTAGTAGCCGAAGCAACATAACCCACAGGGAGCCAGGATGCCCGATGAGATAGGTCGTCGTGATTGCTTTTTAATATGGTGAAGGACCTCTTCTTTTTGCACCGCTTTACAGACTTAATAATACGGGAAAATGCAACTTTTATTGGATACCATAGATATTTTCGACCTTTCTTGATATGAATTAGTATGACATACTAATAAACAAATAGAGTTGTAAGGTCTCCTAGAAAAGTTAGCTTAAAATTTATGCAGAAGTAGATTTATCTAACCGCCTCCTAGACCATAGCTATATAAAGTAGTCAGTCTGCTCCAAGTAAGTAAATCAATCAACTTTTATACCATACCGACTAAGAAGTAAAATCTATATGAGTTCCTTCTTGACTGGGTAGTCAAAATATCACTATATATGTGCTTGATTAAAAATGGCTGGCCATTTGTTTAGGGTTGACACGCTAATAGCAATGTGACACGGCATACGATTTAATAGAAAATGTTATTAAGTTATTGGTTTCATAAAATTATGTAGTAGGTATATAAAGGAATGGAACTGATGCGCGATAACCTTCCGGTTTCTGTTGCAATTTTGGTTTTGGAAACAAAGAGTTGACATTTGAAATGATGCGCAATTTATTTAAAATGGAACTTTTTTCCATTCACTAGGGCATGCGAGATTCTTCAACTTAGAGTTAAAAAATAAATAATAATAAAATAAATAAATACAAGGCGCTATATAACCTTCGAACAAATCTAGGCTGAGCTTCTCTTCCAATTCGCGCCGTGCTTCTTCTGATTTTCCTACAAATTGGAGGTACGGGGCCTATATGTTTTATGCCACCTCTAAACAGCATCTGCAAAGCGATGAGTTTTCACTGAGAAGCTTTTCATTGCAGAAATACACTCGGAGTTTTTGCTTAACTACTGCCGATTGGCGACCCCGCCTACAAAAACGTTTTTTTCTAATTGAGAGAACTTGTTTGTAAAGTTTTTGATGTTGCGTTGCCCGGGACTAGAGCCTAGGATTTGCGGTGTGGTAGGCGGAGCACTCTACCACTACACAACGACAGCTGACATGCTAAATATAGTAAAAGACCTGCCCTGTGAACCTCATATTGAGCCAGAGTGTAGAGATCGCCGATTTGACAATAGCTGAGAGCTCTTACCAGATGTTTGCTTCTTGAAATAGGAGCAAAAACTGAATCAATGCTTCCTCCACTTTTCGGCGCTCATTGAAGCTTTTTTAGGTGTCTCGGTGATTCCTTAAATTGCTTATTCGTTTGGTGTTTAAGTACATCCTTGAGTGAAATCATATGAGCTCTTCGTACACAACCTACTCTGACTTTAACTTTATGCGGAATATATACTCGATGTGCATGTATTCTATAAAGAATTTGCGGTAGGCTATAAGTATAGCTTGTTGTTGTTGATGAGCACCATCTCGGGAAGGATTAATATGACCACATTAAACCTTCCCGCCCTCCCCACCCTATAGTTCCATGAGGTAACAAGATTGCCCTCGCGTAGTTGAGGTTGACATTTGGGTTGCAGAAACTTTGAAGCTATAAGGCTTTGTATTGCGCCTATCAACCCCCTGAATCCCTATAAGTATAACTTAGTTTATGCAATCGACGTTGCCGCCATAAAAAAAGGGTTGGTCAGTTCAGAAGTAATTTGGTCTTTCCGACCAAATATTGTTCTCAAGTGTAAAATGGATCACCCTGAAGACGGCGAGTCTAAATGCGTAGGAGGGTGGCGTAAAAATCGTGTGTTTATAGGACGAAAAGCTCGAAATTCAACAAAAATTAAATTACCGAATCAGACCAATAGAAACTTCTTTATTGAACTAACTAAAATTTATTTTCATGATTGTTGTTTTGATAGGACACCTGACCTGATTTTGAAAATATTTGGCGAAAATAATACGGTTTGGGCATTTCGAAACTATGAGAAGGCTAAACTAATAATAGCGATTTCGATTTTGAAAAATTTAACGGTTTCGATAACCTACGGTCTCTTTTGGTTTCGAACATTTTTAAGGCAAAATAAAGTTTACGATTTCGATTTAGAAAAAAGATCCAACGATTTCAAACGGTTATAGTTAGGATTTGTGCTTTGTTCTCAATCAAGTTATGGTTACGGCTTGGACTATGAAAACGAAACGAATTATGGTCGTGGTCTCGCTTCTTCTTAAGGCAAAATAAAGTTTACGATTTTGAAAAATGAACCGCTTTCCAACACTTACGGTTACGAGGTTCATCTTTCTCAAATAAAAACAAAATATCGATATCGGTTTTGAAAAATGCAACGGCCTAAGCGGTCATGCTAGTTTTAAAATAAAAATTAATATTTCGATTTTGAACCATAATCGTTTATCGTTATTGTTTCGGTTTCGTTTTTTTTTCAAATTCAAAATAAATATTTAAAACAATATTTCGGTTCATTTTGAAAAACGCAACGGTTTCAAACGGTTACAGTTTAAGTTTTGTTAAGTTTTTGAATAGATATAAAGTTATCGGTTACGGTTTTGAGAAATGAAATGATTTAAAAGGTTTATTGCTAGTTAGGTTTAGGATTTCGATTTGCAAAAATGAAACGGCGTCTTCCAATTTACGTCTTGCTCCTTTTTAATTTTTCCTACAAATTAGTTGGATGGGACCTACTTGTTTTATGCTGGCTCCGAACGGCATCTACAAGGCACATGAGTTTTCACTGAGAGCTTTTCATGGCAGAAATACACTCGGAGTGCTTGCCAAACACCACCTAGGGGCGACCCTGCTAAGAAAATTTTCGTCTTCTTCTTCAAAGGGTTACTCGGTTGGTGCCTTTCTTGGTAGTATAATTTAGTACTGAGTCTGCAGTCTCTTGTGTTCGGCATATACTAATCATTTGTCCTCCTTTCTCACTTTATCCGTCCTTATATATCACCTGGGTTGAACCATGTCTATGTTTGATTTCAAATTGGTTCGATTAAATATCATTGTGTGCTCTCCGTACATTTTTAAAACTTTGACTTAAATCAGTTGGGTATTCTCTAAACGATGCCCGATAAAAAAGAAAAGTGTTCTGACAAACATTTTTCGTAAATTATATAATAAATAGCTAATAGCTAAGTATATGGATGTATTTGACTTTTTTATATCGTATATTTCATATTCAATTAAAATTTTGTTTGTCCTTTGTTTCATTTCAGGTGAGTCGAAGCATAATGTCGGCTCTTGGGGAGTTCGTTTTACAACTTCGTTTGTATGTTTATATTTGTAAGTACGTTATGATATTTGAACTTGGAGACTGCCATTAGCCAAAGTGGTGCAGCAATGTGCATTTCTCTATAATGGCTACTGTAATATGTAGTAGAGTGCTGGCCCAGATGCTTTTTTGAGAATGCTAAAAATAGGTCAAGTCTACGCATCATTTTCATAAATACCTTGACCAGACCCTAATATGAAGCTTTTATGGATATTGGACAAGACAAGGTAGATAGCTGCATAGCTCGAGTTTAACTTTAAACATTTTCTAGATATGACACTGAAGAAATGAAGTGATTTTAATGGTTTTCTAGATTGTAAGAATCTAGACCTGCGTATGACATGCAAGGAACCCTATAATGCATGTGTGTTATTTGGTTCCCAGGAAATTGTTGCTAGCAGCTTTAGCCCCTCGAACTGCCTTCATTCGGCATCACTCGCTATAGAAAATTATTTTTTATAGTGACAGAAGTAATCTTAGGAGCAAATTATGTGTAACGCAATGAGTCGTTTTTTCTCTGTGACCAAAATTGCTATCTGAGCTCTTTACTTCAGTGAGTGACAGTAAACCTGGATGCCTCTATGCATTTTTGTATATTATATAGTGGTGACAGTGAAAGTGAGTGATTGCGATACAAAGTGTCACGGCGTCATACATAATATGGCCTTTAAATCATTGGTGACCCAAAACACTGTCGTATCTGTATTTTGTTTAAGTGACGCGAAATTGAAGAGAATATATTAGATATGCTCAGGAGCACTTCGGAAGTCAGTTCGGCTTCATCGACATATCGCGTGAGCCAATTGCCAGTAGAGTTTAATAAATTTTTGCTTGTACTTGAAGCTTAATCATCTCAAGCACAAATGTATATATTGTTGGGGATTTGAAGAAACTCCCGATAAATTTTTCTTTCTGTTATGGTACGAACCACTGAACTGTTGAACACTTAAATGTTCATATAATGCTCTTTATTTACAATAGTACCTTGGTGAACTTAACAATATATTCGCGTACTTCACTTGTAACGTGTTAAAGTCAAACTGATTGACTACTTCTTAGCTAGCGCTAATTTTATACTCTCAGTTGCCTCGTTCGCCTGCTTCTCTCAGGCTCTAGACATTTTGCACTTCTGTATCTCATACATATCTGTAGTTTATGTAATTTCTGTGGATACAAATGCTGCAAATTTGGTAGTAAGTCTGTACGTAAGCAGAAATTTGGAGCGCGTACCGCCCGAAAGATCTCCGCTGATAGAAATAAATATTACGCTCTAAAACACAACAACAACAACATACCACCCGCAGTTAAATTTTCTGCCAATATATCGCATCTATTGTTCAAAAAAGCGCGCATGCGCATGCAAGTGCTTGCTGAAACAGATGAATAAATAATTCATATTATATTATGAACGCGAATAAATCTCGATGTAATTCAGAAAAATCACGACAATTTCCATGATAAGGCAAATAAGACAAAATTGTTTAAATAATAATAATAAAATAAAACCTACGCGAGAAAGTTGCTCTGAGAAAACATACCAGATTTATAACTACAGCCGCTATAGGAAGTTCAAGCGCGCCTGCTAAAATAGATGTTGTAGGTAACGCGTCCCTGAAAATGCAGGTAATATGCTTTGTTCTTTTAAAAAAGCGCTCGAAAAGATTGCTGCGATTCTATTCTTTAAAAATTGCTCTGAACATTGTTAGACTTCTTGTGATGCAGCTGGGCGTTGTATTAACTAAGATCACATGACTCGCGTCACCTATTGGAATACAGCTGACATAAGCGCTCTTATGTCCGCATATGCGCAGATCGTTAGCAACAAAAATAAACTACCAAATCTCGAAGTAGTATTATAAGTAAAGCAGAGCAAGGAATAAAATTAGGAAATTATATATTTAGTTACGCTGCTAAGATGCACCAGGCCATACACACATGCACGTGCATTTGCCTCAATTAAAACTGGTGCTTTAAATAAAAAAACATCAAATTGCTCTGCTTTTTTTTAACATTGCACTCGTGACTTGCCAAATGTGGAACCCGTCCGTAAAGAGGCTAGTTAATATAGCAACTACTTGTGCTTTTGTGTATGTGTGTAACATGTGACCTATGCGCTATATAGAATCGTCAACCGAACATCGTATGCGTCGCATTGTGGGGCAAATTTTATGAGATTTCAATGATCAAAAGTATGACAATTTTAAACTTTTTGTTATTTTTCTTGTTCCTTTTCTCCACTTTATCTATCTCTATTTGACCGTTGGCGCTTTGCAGTTCTACACGCGCAAAGCGCTGCATTGAAGACAGCTAGATAGACAGCAGGCTGTCCGTTTGGAACGTTGTTGTGGCACGATATTTTTCAGAAAAAGCACCATGCAACTTTGAACAAGTCGAGAAATAGCATCTACTTCTTTTGTCAGCGTAGCATTTTTTGGTTTTTTTTTGTAATTCACGCAATCACGATTTTTTAATGCGTGCCACATGGATTAGGTTTCACAGCGCGCATGCGCTCCATACTATTCCTTGCTACAATTTGATGACGCTTGTTGCAATTTCCATTGTTGTTGTTAACGCGCGCTGTAGGGCAGCTATATATGTTGCGCGCGTATAAGAAAAAATGCGTTTTAATTTAATTTGATAAACCACTTCCAAAAACAAAACGAAAATTTAAAACAGAATACTTTATATGTTGCATAAAGCTGAGCTGCCAACAGCTATGGCAGCAACTTGTTGCACGCTTCATAGTTAGCTTTGGTGCACTATGCGCTTGCACGCCTAACAGTACACGCCTTACTTTGCCGGAGGAACACATCTTCGAATACGCGCAGCGGGTGCGGCTTGTGGGTAAGGTGCGCGCAACAACACAAACGTGTACGCCTTCGCATGAAAATCGTGGCAAGTTGAAAAGTGAATGCTGTTCTTCTTGTTGTTGCTAGTTTGATTTCTAGAATTATTGTGTTCTGTCTTTTTTGTGCAGCGCTCTATTTTGTCGAGAGACGTGACTTTTCTGCGAGTTATGAAAAATGCAGTACAGACACACATACGTGCGCGCTCTTCATTTTAAATATGCGGGAGTTCACTGCATTTGCGTTGCACACGCAGCAAGTGCTACATAAGTTACTTTTGCAAAAAGTACGTGCGCATCAACAGCGCGCTAGTCTACTCACGTTTTTGTGTGCGCAATGCACAGTTTGCAGTTACGCGCCATACTGCATACACTGCCTTCCGCTTACTTGATTTTCATATGCATTTTTCCAATTTAGTTCACCTTTTGACTATGGAAGCACCCACCTGCGCTGGCGCATGCGCAGCGCACCCATTTACACTGATATATATACATAAGTTTGTGCGTGTGTGTGTGTGCTTTTGTTTGTATTAATGTTTCGCATGCATGTTGATGCCACCAATGATTGTGTTACCAACAATTGTTTGCCTGCCGCGCGCTCTACAGCATGCCGTTTGCTTGCAGCATCTTTGCTTGCTAACACAGCTAAAGCCTGTGTGGCGCGCTAGTCTACTGTGCGCGCTCGCACTCATCTTGCACGCAGAGCACGCATTTTCAGCGTGAAATGCAATTTTGTGCGCCCAAGGAATTTCGATTGTATACAAAGCGCATGCGCGCCATCTAGGTTAGTTTTAAAATGTTGCTATTACTGTTGTTGTATAGTTTTCGGTTTTGTATGCAATGCACCGTTGAAAATCGGTAGTAATGTTGCACGTACCATCAGCCAACATTTATTTTCATACAAACAATTATTCTTTGCATGTATGCGTCTGTGCGTTTGCTTTGGCTGTGTTTAGTTACATTCCAGCCAAAGCGGGTGGTGCCGCGTCGCGCAACGCACGCTCACGCAAATCACGCATCTTCTTCTAATCTCAGCAATTTTCAAGCAACTTTTATTGTTTACCTATTATTATGAGATCTTCTGCTGTTGTTGCCAGTTTTAAATTCCTTCTTTTTGTTTTCTTATGCCCTTTGCTGTGTAGTATGTGAACTTTGGGGCCAAAGCCAATTGCATCTTTCGTATGGTGAGGTTATTTTATGTCGGCAATTAGTTGTCGGATTCGTTGTTGATATTGCTGTTGTTTACTGTTGCTATGCTTGTGTTGTTTTTCTATACAGCTGTTGTTGTTTATATTACTAATCGTATTATGCACATCTAATGAGGCGATGGTGCGCACCGATTCAAATGAAGTATGCAACGTTCATAAAAATACAATTATTTCATTCCTTTAAAAATAAGTTTTATGTTTATTTCACTTGC
This sequence comes from Eurosta solidaginis, assembly GCA_029619165.1. Taxonomy (NCBI): domain Eukaryota; kingdom Metazoa; phylum Arthropoda; class Insecta; order Diptera; family Tephritidae; genus Eurosta; species Eurosta solidaginis. Next base: position 9,677 of record JARSSU010003583.1, read on the forward strand.
TGTTGAAGAAACAACCATTTAAAGTTACTGGGTTTTCAAAGTAAAACGAACATCCAAGTTGAAAATGGTTCGATTTCCGGTGTTCATTTATAAAAATTCACATACTTAGTCTCTCTCTCTCCCCCATTCTCTTTAAGATAATCAGCAGTCGTTTCCATATCATTGCTTCGCATCTAGCTGTTCTCCCTTACAGACCTTTAATATAGAGCTGATCGAAACAAAACAACATAACAAAATTTAATTTTTCCGTTCTATTTTGGTGAATAGTGTACTGGAATAACCCAGGCTTTTCACTCATGAATTAAGTAAGCTCCACCGGTTTAAGGTTAGGCATGCCTTTCAAAAGGGCAACTGTAATCCTCACATTCGAAGTTTTTTAAATTTTATGAAATTTTTTATATCGAAAAAGTAGTCATGGGTTAGTCTGATTTCGATTATTTTCAGTACTATAATATTTTGAGTTCGTGGACTAAATTTTTCACAATTTTTGCTCAAGTTATCATGTAATCAGATACACAGAAGAACAGAGCGATAATTGGGCACCGGTGTAGGAGTGATTGCGTGCTCCGCCTACCACACCGAAGGCTCTGGGTTAAAGTCTCAGCCAAGCAATATCAAAAATTTCGATTCAAGTTTTTTAAGCGGAGCTAGCCTCGTCAGTGGTTTGGCAAACAAACTGAAAATCTAGCAGCTGCATTTCGGAGTCGGCATAAAACGTATTTGGAGGGAAAACTTAACAAAATGAGCAACAGGAGAGTAAAACCGTTACCTGGATCAAAGTTGCGTACGGTCACAGTCGAGTATAACCAAGTCCAGGGATAAGTGATATGTGATGTCTTAATTGGGAAGGTCATGGTTCTACACAAATTCGTTGTGGCGGAGATCGTTGATGAAGTCATATTGGGAGTGGACTTCTTAGTTGACCTTGACATCAGGATCGATATGCGGAGAAGGATTATGCGCTATGAGAATCAGGATATGCCACTTAACTTCAGTTTGGAGAAAGGGTTCAGCAGTAAGCGAGTGCTGCTGGAGGAGATTCGAAAGAGACCACAAAAGTCAAGGAGAGTAGATCGGGTTAAAGTTGATGGAGCGAATGGGCCAAACAAAACAAAATCAACGATACCTGGCATTGACAAACCCAAGTGTATGCACTAAACGAAGGAAAGAATTTCGCAGAAAGAACGCAAGGGTGCTTTCAAGCCAGGGCACACTACTATTTAGAAGCGTCGGAACGATACTGATTATGCAAAGCCCATCCGTCAAGCGAAAGTTCTACGTAGTAGTTCATTGGACAAACAACAGAGTGTGAGGGAACGAACCAGGGTAATGAGTAGTAAGATGAAACACAGGTTTGACAAGAACAACAATTCGGAAGATTTCTTGGAGGGAGATTTGGTACTGTTATACAACCCTCACTGGCGGAAAGGTGTTCCATCCAAATTTTGGTGCCGTTGGGAAGGCCCGTGCAGAGTTGTGAAGAGGATCAGTAATGTCATCTACGGCATAAAAACAATTCGGAAACCACGAAATAGAAGGGTGGTTCATCTGCAGAGGCTGGCAGCGTTTAGATCGAGAGATTTGTCTGATCGGGATGATCAGACTTAGGTGGAGGGCAGTGTGACGAATATTAGCAACACTAAGGGATACTATCATCTCTAAGCCAATACTAAGCAGTGACTTTTACGCACATCAACAAGTACATATGTCCATACAAGCAGCGGAGAGACGCACAAATAAATGCATATATCTGAGATACTCCCAAAAGTCACATATACACGCACATATGAGAAGCTATAACGTGCATCTGTAGCTATGGCTGGTAATTTTATAGCTGGTAGACAAGTAGTAAATTCTAGAAACGCCTAGAAATATGCAAACGAGGAAATCGAAGAGTATAAAAGCAACACCAGCTGAGGCATGGGATCAATTTGAGTTAAGCACGCTATTTGTCGAGAAGAAGAAGTGTTAAATTGAAGTACTTTAATAAAGGCCATTTTGCGTTATTGAATAGTGGAGTTATTTATTCAACAGTTTAGTGTTTCGAACGTCAGTAGAAGGTTGCAAATAAGAGAAATTACACTAAATTCGGTACAATATTTATTTTCTCCCATTTTTGAAGACTTTCGCAAATTCTATTTTTCGCCTTAAAGTCAACCCAGGAAGCAATTTTCTATACATTATCGGTCTTTGGTAATGAATAATCGCATTCTTTAAATTTTTCGAAATTTCGATATCGATTTTGGTTTTTAAATTGGGCGTGGTCGTCAGCCGATTTTGCTTATTTTCACTTCCATCAACATAATTCAGCAATTAAAAACAGAGCGGCTAAGGTGTCTAGGTCATGTAATGAAAGATGATGCTCCGACCAAGAACATATTCTTTTTGGAATCCGTCTACGGAAGAGGGCGGCTCACACTCCAATGGAAAGACCAGATTCGATTACATATGGTGTTAGTTAGCACTTTATCGGTATTTGGGAAACAATTGTCGCATATTTTGCAATGTTCTCGATATTGAAAAAGTGCGTGCGATTACCGTTAGATTGTCTTTCACACGATGGGCACATCGCTTTTTTTTTATATGGAAGAATATCTGAAACACCTTTCGGAAAGTTTTTTTCCAAAAATCGAAACGAGTACTTGTACTTTGTTGAACTAAAATTTATTGAGCTACAAAATTGCATTTTTAAAAAATTAATACAACTTTAAAACTTTATTTTTGTAAAATTTTGTCGAATATTTAATTTTTATCGAAAAGGTTTTTAAAGTTTGGTTTGCATACAAAGACACAAAACTCATGCAAGTTTTTCTTAAAAGCAGCTAACGACAGGTATTACTTTTCTCGCCATTAGCGAAGACGTTGGAAACCGTCCTGCTCCCTCATTTCACCGCGAATATGCTTAGCCACCCTTCAGCATGGCTTCCGCTAAATGTACAGTACTACCGCTGGCCTTAACGCTATAAACACTCAGATAAATAACGGACTGAATCAGCATGACAGTTAGGTTAGGTGAGGTTGAACTGGCTGGTTCATGAGGAACTCACATAAATTGAATGAGTCCGTAGTGATTCCAGAAGTTTATTTCAACGACCAAACTGAAAAACCATATCAAAAACCAGGACCTATGTTATAAAATAACTTCGTCCTCTTGTCAAATACTAGAAGCTTTCTAGGACTTAAGCCACTTCATGCTTCTAGATCTGACAGCTGATTACTTCTAATAGCTGGAGTCTTAGCCTGGCAAGCGCAGAATACGAGCACAAAACGTGCTCGATCGTTTCCTCCTCCAGCCCGCACTTCCTACATCTGCTATCACTGACCAAGCCTAATTTAAAGGCATGTGACGCCAGAAGGCAGTGACGGTTTTTAATTATAGAAGTAACTTTGTTAGTCTAAGGATAGTGCTCGTGGCATTTTACCAGTCAAAAGCGTTTGAGACATTCAAGCACGGCGCACTACACCAATGCACAGAAGCTTCACCCCTTCCCCTCTGTCTAAAAATATGGACCCCAGATTATATGAAGGACCGGCAAGCGTCGGTTCAATTCAGGAAGTAAAACTGAAAACCTATGGACATTAAAAAGGTGTCACAAGGTGTCCTATACCCACTTCTGTTTAATTTCTACAGATCCGGCACCATTTGATCAGAATAAGCACAACGAAGCCTTAAGCTAAATCCACATAGAATAGGTAAATACCTTTGTTGGTCGTTACCAATATATGCTATACAACCTATGCAAAAGAAGAAAGTATACTACCAAGGGAGATACGAGTCGCTCTGGCCCAACTGCGTTCGGGATACCGTAACAGGTGTAACTCTTACTTGACCACAATCAAACCCCGTTATACGTTTCAATATCTCCCCATATCGCACCATACATTTTTTCAAGTGCAATGTGGAACTGACTACCCTTACAAAAACAACGATATAGTCCAACCCTTCTGAAACTGCTACCTTCCTTGGACTCTCGTTATAGGACTTCGATGACAATTTGTGAGTGGTCGCACCTATTGAATGAAGCACTGTTAACACAACAGTAACAACAACCTTCAAAAAATCAGTTACTACTGAAAACTTTAGAATTTAGAGCGAATACGAATCTCTTGTCAACTGCATAAATATTCAGCTTTCAAATATTTTGTCCCAATATAAGGTTTGTATTCGCTTCTAATTACTAAACATACTACTTTTTCCTTTCAGGGATGTTTTATATACGCATATAACATTGCTGCACTCGCATTTTCCTTTGTCGTTGACTGAGAATCAAATTAATTATAGAATTTTTATTATTAAATGGTTTTATTTAGGTTGACTTGACAGGCTGCACGGCCGGCCGTTGTGAACGAATTTTGTAATTAAAATTTAAGTAACTTCCCGATAAGCTACAAGCTTGAAACTTGGAATATAGTTCAGAACCCGATGACAATGCAATAACACGAAAAAAATCGTCGCTAGGTGGTGTAAGGATAGAAATATTCACAAAAATCGTATTTGTGGTCCGATTTGGCTCATATTTGGAACACATAATACATACAAGAATGGAAAGCGACCTATGAAAAAAAAATCGCCGCTAGGTGGCGCAAATATCGAGATATTCAAAAAAATCGTATTTGTGGTCCGATTTGGTCCATACTTGGAACAAATATTACATACAGTCCGGTAGAAGTGACATCAAAATATTTTGGAGTTGGAGGAGGGACAAGCATACGTGGCGCAGAGTCGAGATAAGTCTTTGGAAGGATTATGTATTGAGGAATTAGATTGTAACAAATTGTCAGGAAAGAGTCCTTGTAATAATGAGTCACTAAATGAACTAAATAGAATGAGAAATAATAGGCAATTAAATAAAGACTAAAACACTTGAAAATAAAATAATTAAAAAAAATTTGTTTAAGTTAAACGGGTTTTATTGAAAACAATACTTACATGAAATAATAATAATACTAAAAGCTAGAAAATAATTAGGTAGGTCCTAGGAACTAGTCATCACACTCCTCATCAATCTAGGGCGTTGATCAGACAATTAAATAAAAGCGTTGGGCGCGTCAAATTTCTATTGATAGTAGTAAGTAAGACCAACTGGATGACTTAATAAGGTTATGCTACGCCACATTTTTAGAAATTTTACGCGCCCCACGCTTTTATTTAATTGTCTGATCAACGCCCTAGATTGATGAGGAGTACAATTACTAGTACCTAGGACCTACCTAATTATTTTCTAGTTTTAGTATTATTATTATTTTATGTAAATATTGTTTTCAATAAAACCGTTTAATTAAAATTTTTTTAAAATTATTTTATTTAATTACAAATCTCTTCCGCTCGTTACATACATACGTAACACGCATATGCGTAGTGAACCCGCGATATGAGTGACGTTATGCGCATACAGCAAATACAACTGTTGATCAGTCTTTGAGTGATAACTTTCTGAACGCAACGTTGAGTATTTTTATTCCACTAATGGTTGTAATTTCATGCCAAATTACTGAGCAGAAATTTTGTTTTGCTACATTCATTCAGCTTTTTTATTCGGCTGTTTCGCAGTTCTTTGACATTTTAAAGTATTAATATGTATACAAATCTTTTTCTTAAATTTATACTGAATATATATTAAGAAGCCATATTCCTTAAAACTTAAGGATAATTATTTCCGACGTTGATGTCTCGAAACCAAATTTGACAAGGAATGACGGAAAATTGTTCCAATATACATCATTTATCCACCCTCTCGGAAAATCAACAGAACAAAATATGTCAGATAATTATTTCATTTGCCAGGTGGCTCAACTTGCCAATCATAAAACCAAATTTCTATCACTCAAATGAGGGAAACATATTTGCAACGAATAATATGATAACTTTTGATAACATATTGTTAAATTTTCGATGAATAATTGATACATTTTCGATAATAAATCCATATCTCTTCGGCAACAAATCTATAATTTTCTGATGACAGTTCGATTACTTTTTGATATCAAATCGATAACTTTTCGAAATCGATAACACGTACGATAACATAACTGGATCCTTGACCTGGCGAGCGCAGGACACAACACAGAACGTGCTCAACCGTTTCTTCCTGTAGCTCGCACTTCCTACACCTGCTGTTACGAGACCTAACTTATAAGCATGTGACGCCAGAAGGCAGTGTCCAGTCAGTATGTCCATTGTGAGCCTTAAGTCTTCTCTCATCAATGATAAGGGCCCCTTTGTGAGTAGGCTTTACACATGATCTTAAAAATTTTGCAGCCCCGCGCTTTTGTCTACGCCTTTCCTGCTTGATGGATCTCATGTAGCTCCTGTCTTCTTTTTATTTCTCCCAAACGTTTTGGGACGTCTATTGTCGTTTCAGGGAGCGTTGCACCCTCCTTTGCCAACTCATCAGCCTTTTCGTTACCTTCTATTCCTGTATGCCCAGGAACGCAGTATAGATGTATGGTCCGGCCTGAGCGAAGTCTTTCCAATGCGTCTTTGTATTCCAGAACACTTCTTGATGAAATACTGTGTGAGATTATTGCCTTAATCGCCGCCTGACTCTCAATCTATATATTTACACGACTGCAGCTCAAGCACGCTTCTTCCAGAATTTCTGCTACTTTCTCCATGTCTATAATTTCTGCTTGATAGACGCTGCAGGAATTTGGCAGCCTGTAGGATCTACTTATTTTTGGATCGACTTAGTGAACAGCAGACCCGACTCATTCATTAATTAGGAACCATCCGTATACACGTGTATAGTATTTTCCGCCCTTTTTGTACACTAGTGCCAACCCTGCGGCTGAATTTTGGCCTCAAGATCTCTTTCGAAGCTCATGCACAGCACCGATATTAGATGGCGCTATACTGCCTTGTCCATAAGGCCTGCACTCAAGCTGTCCCAGGGCCTTAAGCCTTGTTGCAGTTGCTAACGCGATGTTTTTAGCCATAAGGTCTGCAGGCGGGATGTGTAGAATGGCGTGCAGTGCTGCTGTCGGGGTAAGTTTTATAGTTCAATAAATTATAAAATTTTATAGCATTATGCATAATTACAAAACAAATTACGTATATATTTTGTATATTTATATATATATTTGTTGTTAGTTGAAAATTAATGATTTTGATTATTTATGACAGACGCTGAACACATTCGGGTGTGTCGTTTTGAGCGCATTCTCCACCAATCAGGTGGCACGAACTTGGAAATTAATACATGCCAGCAACTAGCGACTTTGTCTTCAAAAAATCGCATCAGAGGACTGAGAATTTATATTAATTAGAGTAAACTGTTTTCTGCGGAGGCACTCTATATTGTTTCCATTTGTGTAGCTGAAAGTTTTTATTTGTTTCAAAAAATGCAAGCTCTAGTTTCAGTTGCACCATAAGAAATAACGACGTTATTAAAGTTAAAAAATGGGGTTTGTTATTCTTGAATTACCTGACATTCGGTAAAATTGATAGAGTATTATAAATTTTATTCTTCTCTTGTTGCTGCCTTTTTTGTGGGGCATAAAGTAGCTTTTTCATAGGTCTTTTTCTTTGTTTTTTTTTATGTATCACTACAGGAAGATTATCAAGAATTTCGCAATGCGATGAGGAGTTTTACGTAACAATAATAGATCATAATTATTTCACCACCTCGTTGTTATGTTTTCTTAAAACTTTCTGCCTTCCCACTTGAATGAACCCATAAATGCGGCAGCCTAATTATATTGGACCTCATTTCAAATGCATTTAATTATAAATAGTTGTTACCACGAATGCTGCACTTTAAATCTTTCTAACTATAACATATTGGTATTTTACTTTATTATGAGCTATCTATAGCTGTGTTTTTTTTACATCTATATATGTTTACGCTTAAACTTTATCTACTCTTCTGAAATTGCAGGGCATAAAATTAGTTTTCCTAAATTTCAATACGCATTATACTCATATGCACCGAAATATGTGCCATGTTTCACCTCTACACTAATTCTATGTATTACCTCTACAAATGATGTGTGTCCACTATTCACCGCAAGCGATTCAGCAATAGGTTATACATAGACATACAACAGAGGTTTGTGTCTCCGCTTTTCGGTAAATGTTCTGTAGCTAGTTGCCCCTAGATGGCTCTCCTAAGCATTATCTAAGTGAAGATAAGCGTTTTTTTACGCGCAAACGTAGACGTATAAGTATACGTGTAAAAATACGGCTTACGTATATCCACATACTTGTGCAATATGTGTGGCCTATGTGGCTGCCACTTGTTTCTGCAACTCCCTTATTATTTTTACTTTTCGCACTTTTTTGCTGACGAAAGTGGCATATTTTTAACACGATGATATTTTATTTAAATCAAAAACAGCATCCTTTGGTGGTCCTGCCTGTACCCAATTACAATACAAATGTCCACTCGAGTTCGTATGTGGTTGCTCAACTGCCAGTTGATCTCATTGACTGTCCACCAGACTGCATGCCACTACTGTTCCTTTTAGTTTGTTTTGTTTGCTGTTTTTTTTTCTTAGCTGACTTCCCTGTTTTGTGCGTTTATTCTGTTTGTCAGTTCCACCTTAAATTCTCCAAGCGCATCATCCTCACACGCCACTACATCTCATGCAGTCTTCGCTCGTCGGTTCAATGGCTGTTCAATCGGTTATTGTTTTCTGTTTTAAACTGGATTTTTTTTGTTGCTGTTATCAATTATAGCTGCTGCCTGTTGCCCACAGTGCATTCTTTTTATATAGGCTTTTACTAAATTTTTTTGTTGTTTTTTGAAGAAGCTGCTTTTTTATGTGGCACATGTTCAGCTGGTTGATGTAGCGCAATTTTCGGAATCCCTTATGGGAACGGTTTTTTATTATTAGTTCTTTGTTGTTGTTGTCTCTTATTCCTGTTATTGTGTTTTAGTTATATCTTCGGTTGCTTGCCATATTGTTGTTGTCATGTTGTGTGTGGTCAGTTTGGTTGATTACTTAATTTTATTGTTGACGTTTTGAACGATTGCCCGTTGAGCTTTCACTTCTTTTCGTTTCTTACAAATGCATTTGTTGTTCTTGTATTGCGTTTTTTTTTCTTTAGTTTGTTGTTCGCATGCTTCTTTTCTTTTGTCAGTCATAATTCGTTTGAGTTTTGTTTAAGTTTTTATGATTATGGCACAATGTTCCTTTATTTAGCATCACACCTTTATAGCCTGTGGCTTGAAACGCTTTTAATTGAGTTTAACTGGGTAAATGGACTTTTCGGTTTTTTTGCCTTTACTTTTTGAAACCTCTTTAAGTTTGTAGAATCCATAGCTTTCCTAATCAGTCTGTAATACCAGATGGTTTAATGCTTTGATCTTGTGAGGTCATGGTAAACCAGTCTAAATAAACAACAACGAGTAAAGTTCTATAGTATTTTGGACTCTGAGATTCTTTATATGCTACATAAAGTACCAGCTCTTTAAACATACTCACCTTACAAGTGCTTTCCTACTAGTTAAAGTAGTAAAGCAACGACAGCAGCGTTGGAGTAAATAATACGACCTAACAGCATAGAATGAGTTGTCTTAGCTTTCTGTTGGGTTTCTGATATCATGTGACGCCAGAAGGCAGTGTCAGTCAGTATGCCGATCGCGAGTCTTGACTCTTCTCTCTTCAGAGATATGAGCCACTTTGTGAGTCTAATATCGTAGGCTTTGCACACGCTCTTAGAAATTTTGCAGCCCCGCACTTTTGTCCACGCCTTTCCTGCTTGATGGATCATATGCAACTCCTGTCCCTTTTTGATTTCTACAAGACGGATTGGGACGTCTGTCGTCGAATCAGCGAGTATTGCACCCTCCTTTGCCAACTCATCGGGCTTTTTGTTACCTTCTATTCCTTTATAACCGGGAACCCAGAAAAGATGTATGGTCTGGCCTGAGCGAAGTTTTTCGAATGCTTCTTTGCATTCCAGAACTCTTCTTGAGGAAATACTGCTTGAGATTAGTGCCTTAATCGCCGCTTGACTTTCAGTATATATATTGACGCGACTACAGCTTAAGCACGCTTCTTCTAGAATTTCTGCTACTCTCTTCTTGATAGACGCTGTAGTAATCTGGCAGCCTGTAGGATCTACTTATTTCTGGGTCGACACAGTAAACAGCCCAACCCCTTCCAGTAATTTGGAACCATCCGTATACACCTGCATAGCATGTTCTGCAATTTCTGCACCCCTGCACCAAGCCTCCGGCTCAGATGTGGCCCCAATATCTTTTTCGAAGCTCAGGCACGGGACCATATATTCCGTTTGCCCGATATTAGATGGCGCTGTACTGCTGTGGCTATAAGGCCTGCACTCAAGCTGCCCCGAGGCCTTAAGCCTTGTTGCAGTTGCTAACGTGATGTTTTTGGCCGTGAGGTCTGCTGCTGGTGTTATAATTAGAACTTTTTTTCAGGTGTTTCGATATTTCGGAAAAATGTTTCGTTATTCATTGCCAACTTTGGATTCAGACGAACCGGTTTCGAAATTTTGTCATTATGACCGTTTCGACGCATGATTTGATTGCAGTTCCAATTTCAATTCCTAATACGGCTCCAGTTTGGAGTTTAGTTTTGGTTCCTGTTTCAGTTCCAGTTTGATTCCAGTTTTAGTTTTGGCTCTAGTTTCGTTTCCAATTTCAGGTGCAGCCCCTGTTTTGGTTGCAGTTTCATTTTCAATTTTAACACTTGGTTTGGTTCCAGTTTCAGGTCCACTTTTGAACTAAATATTGGTTCCGGTTTCACTTTCGGTTCGTTCCAGTTTAAGTTTCGTTTTGGGTTTCAGTTTCTATTCCAGTATCACCTCCAATTTCGATATCAATTTGGTTCGAGTTTCCGTTGCAGTTTCGGCTCAAGCTTCAGACTCAGTTCCAGTTTTGATTCAAGTTTCACTTTTAATTTCAGTTTCGGTTCGAGTTTCAGCTCCAGTCCCAACTTTAGTTCCAACATCGGCTCTAGTTTTGAGTTCATCTCCAGTTTTGGTACAATTCCAATTTTGGTTCTAGTACAAGTTCAGTTCTAGTTTTGCATTTAAATTTTGGTTCCAGTTTCGGTTCTAGTTTGAAGTCCAGTTCGAGTTTTGGCTTAATTTTTAGGTACAGTTCCAATTTTGGTTCTCGTTTCTATTTGGTTCCAGCATCGGTTCTAGTTTCAAGTCCAGTTCTAGTTTTGGTTTCATTTTTAGGTACAGTTCCAATTTTGGTTCTAATACAAGTCAAGTTCCAGTTTTTGGTTCCAATTTTTGTTCCAGTTTCGGCTCTAGTTTCAAGTCCGGTCCCATTTTTGGGTACATTTTGTGGCTTCAGTTTGCATGCCCGCTTCGGTTAACTTTCTCGTCACAGCTTTGGATACAGGTCCTATTTATCATATCGTTTGTGGTTTCAGTATGCGCGCAAGTTTCGGGTCTTTTCGTAAGAAGGCACTGTGAAAGAAGGAGAAAAAAAAACATAAGTGAAAAAAAGGTGCTGATACCAAATTCGATTGAAATCCGGTTATACAAACAACTTTTGGTAGTGAAAGAAAATGTTGGAGGGAGACTAACTCAGCTTCAAAATCACAATTCTCGTCATCTGTGTGGATAACAAAACCACCAACAACTATAACCAATAACACCGAAATTGCTATCAGCCAGATTCAATTTGGCCACTTAACCGCAAACTCGTGAGACTAAATTAAAGTCGACACTTGCGTCATCGCAGTGGCCACACTACAACAACACTAAGCGCAGTGGCAATACAACAATAATAAAAATGGCCGAATCTTCAAAAAAACGACGAAGTGTGGAACTGCGGTAAAAGACGCTTTGCAGTTTATCACGCATCGCTGTCAAAATGTCAGTTTTGCTTAAAATATCTACCGAAGCGACAACACAAAGGTAAAAATAAAATAAAAAATAACAAAAAACTCACGAAAACATTAAAAAGAAAATAGGAAAATAAATGTTAGTTGCATCAAGCGACCCATTGCAAAAATCACGTAGTACTACTTGCGCAAAAAGAAGAAGAAGACAATGCGACGACATAATAATGTGTGGCGGCTAGCAAATGCAACCAAACGCGCATTGGCAATGACAATTCGGTTAGTTGACAGCAGCGACGGCAACCAATAATAATGCAACTGCCGGCTGCTGACTGCCATTGTGGCCGCAACGCATACATAAAAGGCGACCGTCGCATCGTGTGACAATCACGTTAATGATTTTCTGTGCCGCCACATAGTCATTTCCGTACGCCCGCCGCGCCACATCAAACCATTAGGTGGTTGCTATTGCTGGAGGCCATTTGGTAGTAAAGAGTATGCGCGCATGCGCTTTTAGTAGGGAAAACACACATATACATACATATCTACATAAGCGCTTGCAACATATGTGTGTGATTACGTTGTGTCGCTTATGTGTTGGCAGGTGCTTTTGGCGTTAGATGCCGCTTAAAAAGGCTACAGTGATTTTCATTGCTTTGTTGTTGGTGACAAAATTTGTGATGCAGTAACAAGTGTTGATAGTGTCTGGTGTCTGTTTCTGCGCCTTGCCGTGCACGTACAAACATATGCGTCATAGCAACTTATGTTTTGTCACATCATTATCAGTTGCACACACATATATACAGATATACAGACATGTGCTGCAATGCTCATATGCAACATTTTGCGGCATTTTACGCTCATTGACAATACTCATACAAAGAGTAGGCCACGTAGAGCTTGAGGCGACAATGTTGCAGATGACAATCATTGGCATTGACAGTGGTAGCATCGCGCTATGGCGTGCTTAGTTTTTGTACTTGCTAGTTCTTGTTGCTATGGTTCCGTTTTATTTAAGATTTTGTATATGTTGGTAATGGACACCGCAGTGTTGAATGGTGCAACAAGGCGCATGGGATTGGCGGCAAGTAGCTGCTTGTTGTTATGTGCGCTGCTGAAGTGGCTACAGGGAATTATTGTTGGCTGTCACGTGAAATGTCATTATGGGTATGTTGCAAGTTGCCAATAGAGTGTAGCAAGTGTAGCTAGTGCGACTCAAAATTTAGCTGTCATTTGTAAACTGAATGACATTTTTAGCGTTAATGAGTTGTGTACCATTAAAAAATGGAAAATGAGGCATGTTGTTAGGGTTGAGACTCAGTCAACGTTATAGGAGATAATTACCTGATTTTCGGCCCGAAATATTATTTGGCAAGACCATATTCACTCTTATTTCCACTACAATAAGGGTAAACACATGGCGCTACTTCAAATACTACTGAAGATATAACGTTGTTGCAATAAATAAATTCGGAATATCAATGACACTTAGCAATAACCCTTTCGCATACCTACATACGATTCGCAAAACTATTTTATGACTAAGAACAAAGCTTTCTTCGGTTGTTATTGTTGTTATAACTGCAAGATCAATTTAGGGGATTGTAGCGGATATGGACAGTTATTTGCCGCAAATGATTTCGGCACGCTCCGGTACTAGCTCGAATGCCTCAGGAAACAATTTTTGGCCCCTCCAACTTTCGGGTCAGTGGATTTTAGTCGCCTTTTAAGATATAAATGACTACCGCGAAAATATTCTAACAGTGACAGCCAAAGTAAGAACCAAAGGTTGGGCGCCATTTTACAGTACATACAGTTTTGTAGATACGAAACTTAAAGCTTTGAAAAAGGACTTTAATAAAGTTTTGATAATACATTTTTCTTGATTTTTGCATTTTTAAGTCAAATAGTGACTATTTGTGTGTTAAAATTTTAATCCTTAGACTACTTCTTTATTTCCTACAGTTTTTGTTGTTGCTGCAGCGATAAGGACACTCGCCGAAGGCCTTGAGGAGTATTACCAATGTTGATGGTCCTTTGCCGGATGCAGATCCGGTACGTTCCGGTACCAAGCCCGACCATCTCGGGAACGATTTGTTATGACCACATGCGACATCCACTCCCTAGATCCCTGAGGAGTTCGGGTTCGCCAGAGCCTCGGCTGTTAATAAATCAGGATTCGCAACGGGTAGGTTAAGTTGACAAATGGGTTGGAGAAGCGACATGTATATTGCGCTGGCAAACTGAAAGGGTTGCACTACACAACACCTTGAATCTATTTGGTATTTTCGTCGCCTCTTACGACAGGCATACCTACCGCGGGTACATGCTAACCCCCTATATGTTACCCATTCCCGCTAGAACAGTCATTGGACTCTTACTTACATGAAATTGCAACTTTTTCTGTCAAAAACTCAGAGTCGGGTTTCCAAAATACTTTCGAAAAATATGATTAGTGTATGGACCAACATTGTTATGCTATGAGATTGGACGAAGGCGTTCCACCCAGAAAGTATTCCGATCGGACCCCTAGTTGCGAGTAGAGACAGGTGGAGACTTGTTTCTCTTGCTAATAGAGAAAAGTCGCGTCACTTCTTACGTAACTGCTAAACTCGCCTAGGTTAAGCGCACATTAATGATGATAGTAAAGATTTGGGCATATTGTGATAGCAAAATGAAAGGAGAACTTGTTGAATAGTTCAAAAGGAGAGGACCAATCATGGAATGAGGCATTATTCCTTTGCGCTTTACAGCCACCATATACCCTTAAAACTGGATGAATAGTTTGACTTGTTATTTATGGCTATCACAGTAATAAGTTTGGATAATTAAGGCCCAATTTTTAGGTTAGGTAGTAAGTCCTGCGTTTTCGTGACTTTCGGTTGTCGGTTTGATAGTTCAAGGTATGGAAGACTTATTCAGATCTTAGCCTGGCTCAAGTGATCCATCGCCTCACTTTCAGAAACCCTCTTCTGCCATACCACACATTTATGTAAGCTTGTTGTGAATTGCAGTGAGATGCTGACTCACTGCTTTGCTCAAAAACTTCACAGCGTAGACAATGACCACCATTGTATGAGCCAAGCACCTTCGAGTCAGCTTAGATGGTCGGAACTACTAAAAATGTATCAACAACAATTCTCCCGAAAAGCCTAAGAAGCCAATTACGAAATATGCAGTGCGAAAGCCCAGGCTCAGTATTAGGAACAAGCCAGTTTTTAAGTTTCACAAGAAAATATATTAACAAGATATCTTCAGTAAAAGGTCCCCAGTAATATTAGTCATCTCACTTCATGTCATGCATCAAACGTCTTTTAGTTCTGCTAATGGGATTTTGCTAGGCATGATTCTAGGCGCCCTTGGACAACCACTGCACTGAATTATATAAAAAATGCTACTTGGAGGGAGCCCTCTCCTTAAGCTATTCATTGTATATTGCAGCCGGAGAAGAGTTGAACTCCATAGCTCATTTGTCAAGAGGAAACTAGTCGTTTACATCCATCAATCTTATTTTGCCATTGAATCAATTTGTATTCTACTGCATACCAAAAAAACTAAAAAACTACGGGCTTAAACCATTTGCAGGCAATTCGTCCCTTTGAATGACATTGGTCAGCATTGAACGAGATAGTTTGTTCGTTTAGTAAAATTAGCAGTTCCATTGATATAGTTCGTTCGTAACTACTACTTAACTGTATGCATAGCAGTGCCTGGAGCTATGATGAATTGAGGGTTTGC
>JARSSU010003584.1:0-39100 GCA_029619165.1 Eurosta solidaginis
CTTGATTTGGAAGAGTATGACTTTGGGATGGAGTACATAGCAGGAAAAGAAAATTGCGTGGCAGACGCTCTGTCACGAATAGATATCAATGAGTTGAAAGAAATGTCAGTACAGGCATGTAAAATAATGAAAGTAACGACAAGATCGCAAACTAAAAAGAATTCCAGTAATAACAGTCATAAAATGAAGAGAAGAAAGTCACAAAGAGAACCCTATAATATACGAAGCGCTTAATAAATGTGAAGTAAAAAGACTAGTCCAGCTCGTTTTCGATCCTCCGAAATTATATTTCAAAGAAGGAAAGAAAATTTGTAGTGAAATAAATCAAATTGTTGAGGCGAAGATTGACTTAGGCCAATTCTTTACCAGGCTTATGGGAAAAGCCGGTAATTTGGGAATTAAGAAAATACAGTTGTCCTTAGGAGACACATTTAAAGAAATAGGTACCAAGTTCTCAAAAATTTAACTATTGCATTAACTCCGGAGGTTGTGCATGTGACGGAAAACGATAAAACTAAAAAGATTCTTCAAAAATATCACGATGATCCTGTTAATGGTGGCCACCCAGGAATCAATCGTACAACTAATAAAATAAGACAAAAATATTACTGGAAAAATATGAAAAATGATATCAGAAGATACAAAAGAAAAATAGTTAATTGCAATAAAAATAAAATTTATAAAAATTTAAAAGAACCAATGATTTTAACTGAAACACCACCAAAGGCGTTCGAAACAGTACAAATAGATACAATTGGACCTTTTCAAGATCATTAATGGAAACGAATACGCTGTCACTTTAATATGTGATTTAACTAAATACCTAGTAGCAATTCCTATACAAAGAAAACATGCAAAAACAGTAGCCAGAGCCATATTCGAGAATTTCATATCAATTATGGAAGTATGAAAACAATAATAATGGATATGGGATCTGAATATAAAAATAGCCTGTTTGAAGAACTATGTAAACTTCTCAATATTGAGCACAAAAGATCTACGCCGTATCACCACCAAACTTTAGGCACGGTTGAACGTAGTCACTTTCAATGAATATGTGCGCTCATACATATCCATTAACAAAGATGACTGGGATGAATATCTCAAATATTTTGCATACTGTTACAATATTACTCCCCAAATGCATAAGCATTCTAAAAAAAGGGAGATGTAGTGTAAGCAGCCAACAATTCAATTTAATCCAAAATATTTAAATCAGTCTAATATTCTAACCTGCTACAAAAATAGTCTAAATGTTCATCAACACATAAAAATGCATTTGAGAAATGCTGACACAGCCATTAATAAACAGACGTGTACAACACACACCAAACGAATTTGAATCCCAGCAATTTGCATTCCTGCAACTTGCAAGGTTAGCATTTCCCATAAATTTGCAGCTCATATATGTAGGTGCATATTTTGTGCCGAGTAGGATGTAGGTATGTATGTTTAAGGTAGTTATGTATGTAAGTATGTAAGCTTAAATGTAAATAGATATGTAAGAATATGTTTAGAATAATCTAATATAAATAGGCTGAATTATTTGAATAAAGACAATTCGACATTCGTAATTCAAGTAGTGAAGTCTTCTTTGTTTTAATTGCGTTAGGGACCTTTTTACATGGCGATCCTGCCTATGATGCTACTGGCTGATTTTTCAGCCTAATGTCATAGCCAGCAGGATTTTTCTGGCTGATTACAGCCTAAGCCTTGTAAAAAGAAAAAAAAGAGAAGGTGTTAAAGTCGGGCACCAATAATAAAAATTGAGGTAATTACGTCAACGGAAAATACACGAAGATTAGCATATTATGGCAATTATGTCAACGGAAAATACACAAAGATGCTAGTCTAGTAGTAGCAATTACTTCAACGGAAAATACACGAAGATTAGCATATTGTGGCAACTCCTTCAATGGAAAATACATTAAAATGGAATGATATTAGCAAAGCCCCAGAGCAAGATGACACTGATCTCGTGAAGCATACCACATTTTCAATGGTGATAAACAAGAGGAGCATGATAATTATAAGTATAATAAATACACTAGCTTAAGTATGAAGTCATTTCTTTAACCATTATTATATTCGGGCAACCTAGCGGCGCCTATTGACAAGCAAAAATTATATTTTTGCTGTATTTTTTTTTACTGCTTATTGAATTATGTTCCCAGAAGAGGACATACAAAATCAAAGTCAGTTTGACCAAATTTTTTATAAACTAGCTAGACAAAATTTAAATTTCCTAGAAGGTGAAAAGAAACACCCGAGAAAATAAACCAAGGCCCTAAGCCAATAACAATTGAAGAGTATAGAAAGAGGAACAAAATTCAAAAAATTGAGGAACCTAAAGTTCCAAAGCCGGTAAAATTAAAAAGAACAAGTAAGGAAGGTTAAGTTCGGGTGTAACCGAACATTACATACTCAGTTGAGAGCTAACCATGTAGGAAAATGAACCGAGGGAAAGCCTGGAATGTGTTTGTATGACATGTGTATCAAATGAAAGGCATAGTTCTATAGGTGGACGCCATTTAGGGATATAGCCATAAAGGTGGATCAGGGTTGACTCTAGAATGCGTTTGTACGATATGGGTATCAAATGAAAGGTGTTAATGAGCATTTTAAAAGGGAGTAATCCTTAGTTCCATAGGTGGACGCCGTTTCGAGATATCGCCATAAAGGTGGGCCAGGGGTGACTCTAGAATTCGTTTGTGCAATATGGGTATCAAACGAAAGGAGTTAATGAGTATTTTAAGAGGGAGTGGGCCTTAGTTTCTATAGGTGGACGCCTTTTCGAGATATCGCCATAAAGATGGACCAGGTGTGACTCTAGAATGAGTTTGTACGATATGGGTATCAAATGAAAGGTGTTAATGAGTATTTTAAAAGGGAGTAATCCTTAGTTCCATAGGTGGACGCCGTTTCGAGATATCGCCATAAAGGTGGACCAGGGGTGACCCTAGAATTCGTTTGTGCAATATGGGTATCAAACGAAAGGTGTTAATGAGTATTTTAAGAGGGAGTGGGCCTTTCTGGACCAGGGGTGACTTTAGACTTTGTTTGTACGATATGAGTATCAAATGAAAGGTGTTAATGAGTATTTTTAAAAGGGAGTGGGCCTTCGTTTTATAGGTGTTCGCCTTTTCGAGATATCGCCATAAAGGTGGACCAGGGGTGACTTTAGAATTGTTTGTATGATATGGTATCAAATGAAAGGTGTTAATCATTATTTTAAAAGGGCGTGGGGCTTAGTTCTATAGGTGGACCCCTTTTCGAGATATCGCCATAAAGGTGGACCAGGGGTGACTCTAGAATTCGTTTGTGCAATATGGGTATCAAACGAAAGGAGTTAATGAGTAGTTTAAGAGGGAGTGGGCCTTAGTTCTATAGGTGGACGCCTTTTCGAGGTATCGCAATAAAGGTGGACCAGGGGTGACTCTAGACTTTTTTGTACGATATGGGTATCAAACGAAAGGAGTTAATGAGTATTTTAAGAGGGAGTGGGCCTTAGTTCTATAGGTGGACGCCTTTTCGAGATATCGCCATAAAGATGGACCAGGGTGTGACTCTAGAATGCGTTTGTACGATATGGGTATCAAAACGAAAGGAGTTAATGAGTATTTTAGAGGGAGTGGGCCTTAGTTCTATAGGTGGACGGCTTTTCGAGATATCGCCATAAAGATGGACCAGGTGTGACTCTAGAATGCGTTTGTACGATATGGGTATCAAATGAAAGGTGTTAATGAGTATTTTAAAAGGGAGTAATCCTTAGTTCCATATGTGGACGCCGTTTCGAGATATCGCCATAAAGGTGACCAGGGGTGACCCTAGAATTCGTTTGCGCATATGGGTATCAAACGAAAGGTGTTAATGAGTATTTTAAGAGGGAGTGGGCCTTTCTGGACCAGGGGTGACTCTAGACTTTGTTTGTACGATATGAGTATCAAATGAAAGGTGTTAATGAGTATTTTTAAAAGGGAGTGGGCCTTCGTTCTATAGGTGTTCGCCTTTTCGAAATATCGCCATAAAGGTGGACCAGGGGTGACTCTAGAATGAGTTTGTACGATATGGGTATCAAATTAAAGGTATTAATGAGAGTTTTAAAAGGGAGTGGTGGTAGTTGTATATGTGAAGGCGTTTTCCAGATATCGACCAAAATGTGGACCAGGGTGACCCAGAACATCATCTGTTGGATACCGCTAATTTATTTATATATGTAATACCTGCCAAGATTTTAAGGGTTTTTTATTTCGCCCCGCAGAACTTTTTCATTTTCTTCTACTTAATATGGTAGGTGTCACAACCATTTTATAAAGTTTTTTCTAAAGTTATACTTCGCATCAATAAAAACAATCCAATTACCTTACCATATTTCATCCCTTTTTTCGTATTCGGTATAGAATTATGGCATTTTTTTCATTTTTCGTAATTTTCGATATGGAAAAAGTGGGCGTGGTCATAGTCGGATTTCGTTCGTTTTTCATACCAAGATAAAGTGAGTTCAGATAAGTACGTGCACTGAGTTAGTAAAGATATATCGATTTTTGCTCAAGTTATCGTGTTAACGGCCATGCGGAAGGACAGACGGACGACTGTGTATAAAAACTGGGCGTGGCATCAGCCGATTTCGCCCATTTTCACAGAAAAACAGTTAACGCCATAAAAGCTATGCGCTTACCAAATTTCAAAAGGATTGGTTAATTTTTGTTCGACTTATGGCGTTAAAAGTATCCTAGACAAATTAAATGAAAAAGGGCGGAGCGACGCCCATTTTGAAATTTTGGTTTATTTTTGTATTTTGTTGCACCATATCATTACTGGAGTTGAATCTTGACATAATTTACTTATATACTGTAAAGATATTAAATTTTTTGTTAAAATTTTACTTTTAAAAAAAATTTTTTTTAAAAGTGGGCGTGGTCCTTATCCGATTTTGCTAATTTTTATTAAGCGTACATATAGTAATAGAGTAACGTTCCTGCCAAATTTCATCATGATATCTTCAACGACTGCCAAATTACAGCTTGGAAAAATTTTAAATTACTTCTTTTAAAAGTGGGCGGTGCCACGCCCATTGTCCAAAATTTTACTAATTTTCTATTTTGCGTCATAAGTTCAACTCATCTACCAAGTTTCGTCGCTTATCGGTCTTTGTAATGAATTATCACACTTTTTCGGTTTTTCGAAATTTTCGATATCGAAAAAGTGGGCGTGGTTATAGTCCGATATCGTTCATTTTAAATAGCGATCTGAGATGAGTGCTCAGGAACCTACATACCAAATTTCATCAAGATACCTCAAAATTTACTCAAGTTATCGTGTTAACGGACGGGACGGACGGACGGACGGACGGACGGACGGACATGGCTCAATCAAATTTTTTTTCGATCCTGATTATTTTGATATATGGAAGTATATATCTATCTCGATTCCTTTATATATGTACAACCAACCGTTATCCAATCAAACTTAATATACTCTGTGAGCTCTGCTCAACTGAGTATAAAAAGAGGAGGAGAACAATTTGGCATACGAAAATCAATAGCAAAGATCTATGAAAAAATAAACTTAAGCACTAATCAGGCAGAGAAAATTCAACTAAAAAAAGAAGTTAAGGAATTAAGAAACAATAGTTACAAACATAAAAAACCGAATCCAACAATGTAAATATTAGGGTGTTAAAAAAAAATTATAATTTTGTTAAAATTATTAATTTTAAATTATGGAAAGGCCAAGAAAGATTAAAACTTATGTAAAAGGCCCACTTGAGGACCTTACAAATGAAATTAAAATTGTAGATGAGGAAAGAACTCTGATTTGGTTGAAAAGTCATTAGAAACTTATTGAGATGCCTGGGGAACCAACAATATGGAATGTTTAGGAACCGACTCGCAACAGCAGCTGAAGAGATATATAGATTGGAAGTAAAATTTATGGGAAAGAACAGATTAAAATATTGGAAAAATTTAGACCACAAAAAAATTTTTTTGTCTTCATATTATTTTTTTTACGATGGGAGGCCAAGAATCGAAAATAGAAAAACCTACGGCAAACGTTGTAAACTCAGTCCAAGTAGTAGACCATACTGAAGCACTAGATACTATCAAAACCATGCTTCTAATAATTTGCGTAGTCAGTTGCATAAGTTTGTTTCTGAAACTCTACTCAACCCATAATAAATTCCCAAAAAGCGATATGCTAGCCGCGCAGACGGTTTAGATAAGGCTTAACAAAATTTTAACTGCCATCCCCAATGGGCAAATGGGAAGATATCGTTAAACTACTCATAGAAAAAAAAACGATAGGAAAAAATCTTACAAATGTATTAATAACAAGTAAGGAAGGTTAAGTTCGGGTGTAACCGAACATTACATACTCAGTTGAGAGCTATGGTGACAACATAAGGGAAAATAACCATGTAGGAAAATGAACCGAGGGAAACCCTGGAATGTGTATCAAATCAAAGGCGTTAAAGAGTATTTTATGAGGGAGTGGGCCATAGTTCTATAGGTGGATGCCATTTAGGGATATAGCCATAAAGGTGGATCAGGGTTGACTCTAGAATGCGTTTGTACGATATGGGTTTCAAATGAAAGGTGTTAATGAGTATTTTAAAAGGGAGTAATCCTTAGTTCCATAGGTGGACGCCATTTCGAGATATCGCCACAAAGGTGGACCAGGGGTGACCCTAGAATTTGTTTGTACAATATGGGTATCAAAAAAAAGGTGTTAATGAGTATTTTAAAAGGGAGTAATCCTTAGTTCCATAGGTGGACGCCGTTTCGAGATATCGCCACAAGGTGGACCAGGGGTGACCCTAGAATTTGTTTGTACAATATGGGCATCAAACGAAAGGTGTTAATGAGTATTTTAAAAGGGAGTGGGCTTTAGTTCTATAGGTGGGACGCCGTTTCGAAATATCGCCCTAAAGGTGGACCAGGGGTGACTCTAGAATATGTTTGTACGATATGGGTATCAAATTAAAGGTATTAATAAGGGTTTTAAAAGGGAGTGGTGGTTGTTGTATAGGTGGTCGCCTTTTCGAGATATCGCCATAAAGGTGGACCAGGGGTGACTATAGAACGCGTTTGCACGATATGGGTATCAAATGAAAGGTGCTAATGAGTATTTTAAAAGGGAGTAATCCTTAGTTCCATAGGTGGACGCGGTTTCGATATATCGCCATAAAGGTGGACCAGGGGTAACCCTAGAATTTGTTTGTACAATATGGGTATCAAAAGAAAGGTGTTTATGAGTATTTTAAAAGGGAGTAATCCTTAGTTCCATATGTGGACGCCGTTTCGAGATATCGCCATAAAGGTGGAGCAGGGGTGACCCTAGAATTTGTTTGTACAATATGGGTATCAAAAGAAAGGTGTTAATGAGTATTTTAAAAGGGAGTGGGCCTTCGTTCTATAGGTGTTCGCCTTTTCGAGATATCGCCATAAAGGTGGACCAGGGGTGACTTTAGAATATGTTTTTACGATATGGGTATCAAATGAAAGGTGTTAATGAGTATTTTAAAAGGGCGTGGGGCTTAGTTCTATAGGTGGACGCCTTTTCGAGATATCGCCATAAAGGTGGACCAGGGGTGACTCTAGAATGAGTTTGTACGATATGGGTATCAAATTAAAGGTATTAATGAGAGTTTTAAAAGGGAGTGGTGTGAAGGCGTTTTCCAGATATCGACCAAAATGTGGACCAGGGTGACCCAGAACATCATCTGTTGGATACAGCTAATTTATTTATATATGTAATACCTGCCAAGATTTTAAGGGTTTTTTATTTCGCCCTGTAGAACTTTTTCATTTTCTTCTACTTAATATGGTAGGTGTCACAACCATTTTATAAAGTTTTTTCTAAAGTTATATTTCGCGTCAATAAAACAATCCAATTACCTTACCATGTTTCATGCTTTTTTTCGTATTTGGTATAGAATTATGGCATTTTTTCATTTTTCGTAATATTCGATATCGAAAAAGTGGGCGTGGTCATAGTCGGATTTCGTTCATTTTTCATACCAAGATAAAGTGAGTTCAGTAAGCACGTGAACTAAGTTCATTAAAGATATGTCGATTTTTGCCCAAGTTATCGTGTTAACGGCCATGCGGAAGGACAGACGGACGCCTGTGTATAAAAACTGGGCGTGGCATCAACCGATTTCGCCCATTTTCACAGAAAACAGTAATGTCATAAAATCTATGCCCCTACCAAATTTCAAAAGGATTGGTTAATTTTTGTTCGACTTATGGCGTTAAAAGTATCCTAGACAAATTAAATGAAAAAGGGCGGAGCCACGCCCATTTTGAAATTTTCTTTTATTTTTGTATTTTGTTGCACCATATCATTACTGGAGTTGAATGTTGACATAATTTACTTATATACTGTAAAGATATAAATTTTTTGTTAAAATTTTACTTTAAAAAAATTTTTTTTTAAAAGTGGGCGTGGTCCTTCTCCGATTTTGCTAATTTTTATTAGGCGTACATATAGTAATAGAAGTAACGTTCCTGCCAAATTTCATCAAGATATCTTCAACGACTGCCAAATTACAGCTTGCAAAACTTTTAAATTACCTTCTTTTAAAAGTGGGCGGTGCCACACCCATTGTCCAAAATTTTACTAATTTTCCATTCTGCGTCATAAGTTCAACTCATCTACCAAGTTTCGTCGCTTTAGCTGTCTTTTGTAATGAATTATCGCACTTTTTCGGTTTTTCGAAATTTTCGATATCGAAAAAGTGGGCGTGGTTATAGTCCGATATCGTTCATTTTAAATAGCGATCTGAGATGTGTACTCAGGAACCTGCATACCAAATTTCATCAAGATACCTTAAAATTTACTCAAGTTATCGTGTTAACGGACGGACGGACGGACGGACGGACGGACGGACATGGCTCAATCAAATTTTTTTTCGATCCTGATTATTTTGATATATAGAAGTCTATATCTATCTCGATTCCTTTATATATGTACAACCAACCGTTATCCAATCAAACTTAATATACTCTGTGAGCTCTGCTCAACTGAGTATAAAAATACAAAAATTAAGGCAGAAACAGTAGTAAGGCATCTTGAAATAATAGTTGAATCGTTTAACAAAATAGGAAAAATAATTCAACAGTTAAATGGTAAACTCGACAGCAATCGAAAAGACCAAGCATATCAAATTTTTTCCAGCATTAGAGACAAATTGGTGTCCTCGCTGGCAAGATATGATATTGACTTCATAGTACCAACGAGTTTTAAGAAAGAAATAGAAATAGACTATAACACACATTCCTTCTGGAATCAGCATCTGATTTAGAAGAAGAATCAAAAGTAGAACAAAACGAAGAAGAAAAACAGGAACAAAAAGAAAGTTTAATCAGAGAGCGCCAAACTACACAAACAAGAAAAGACAAAATGGACTCCAAACCACAGTAGAATTCTTAAAAACGGCTTCGTCAATCCTGCCTGGGTTTGATGGTAAACATGAGAACTTACATAGCTTCTTATATGCACTGGATATCCTAGAACAAATTAAGGATGCTCACGAGACCATAGCAGTCTCCATGTATAAAACGAAGCTCAAGGGAACAGCTAGAAACCTTTTGAGCACCGAAAACTCAATACTAGAAATAAGGCAAAAGTTGAGTTCAGCAATTAAAGGTGATATCTGTAGAGGTTTTGACAGCAAAACTCCTAAACATTCAACAGCGCAGTAAAACAGCTAACCAGTACACTGCAGAAATAGAAAAAATTAACAAAATATGTTAGAGGTGCTACAGTATCCAGACGGAGCTTGCTGCAGCACTGGGAGGAGGGATTGGGGGGGGGTGTGAGTGTGGCAACCAAGATTGTAAATGCCAGCACAACAATCACAGCTGTAGAAACAGACCATGTGTAAGAAAAAAACTGCGGGGGGAGTCGGAGAGGTTCGGCTAACAGGAAGAGAGTAAAACCAAACTAGGATAAAAAAAATAATGGGCGGAGGATTAGTAGCAGTCCAAGGAGGAACGAGTGGTTTTTCAACACGAATTCTAATGAACGAGGGCTTAAGCTACATAATTTTTCCAATTCCACAAAATGTTCAGCGAATAGCTAGTACTGAAGAGTAATGTCAAGGTGGTAAGCGGAAGTACCGCACCAAAAAAAACAATAACAAAACAATTGGTTAGTGCCGGGTGGCGTTGATTTTGTGTTTAAGGTGGATGTGGAGCGGGCGGCGGGTGGCGTCGGGGGGCAGGAGCGGCGGTGCGGCTATGGGGTAAAGATAGGGTTTAGTTAATTACGCGTCTCGGAGTTAAAACATTCCGAAAGAATGGCTAGGCTAAAGACCAATAATATAATAATTATAGAAAGGTAACCGGCAGGGGGGGGGAAGTAGGGGGGAGGGGAGAAGACTACCCAGAGATATGACGGTAAAACCTAACGAGATGATGAGGCAAACAACAATAATAATGTAGATCAAAATAAATAAATATCCAAAGACCAGTAATTTTTGGGAGGTCAGGGAAAGGAGGGGGGTCAAGATCATTCGTCAAAGGTCAGGGTAGACACTAAAAGGAACTTCCATGTAATATAAAAACCGTTGAACAGGAAAACCCAGGCCCAGGCCAATACAAGTAACCAAGCGGACGAGGGCTCTCCAAGAAATAGTCCCGCAACTTAAAAATATATTCTAATCCTATCTCTTCTAACGGAAAAAAAAAAAAAATAAACAGTAATGCACGATGGAAAAATGTCAACTTTCAATGTAAAAAACAAACACAAAAAGTAGCTACAATATCTTTTTTAACCAATACTACCCAAGGTGGGGGGGGGGGGTGGAGGAACACAACGCGTAGGGCACTAGAGAATAAAAAATCAAACTTGACGGACCGACGGACGCTGGAAACAGTTTCCTTTTAGATCAGGGAGTGCGTGTTAGTCCCCAAAAATAAAGAAAGTTTTTCACACACAAATTGACAAGTAATTTCACAATTTGAGAAAGGGTGATAGGGCCGGTAGGGGGGCGAGAGATTAAACAGCAACTATGACCTTGGGGAAACATTTAAAAGCAGTATCTAGGAGAGAAACAGAATGATGGGAGAAGTGGGGTGGAAGGTACTTGTGTTATTGCTATTCCTTTCCTAATAACGACAATAAGTGTTTGTCACAATAGTGCACGGGACAATTGTATTTGCCCCCCCGCAATATGGCGGCCCATGTGATTGAGAAGTTTTTATGGGGGGGGACTCGACTTCATATTAAAAAAAATGATAAAATTGCAGTGGAGCAAAATATTAGATTAAAGATTATAATAAGAATTGGGGAGCAAGCCTAATAATTTATGAAAAACCGATACATGTGACTACCCCATGAAGGATATAGTTTATAACAATGGTGACAATGAGGAAAGTAGGGAGAGGGACCTGAACAGAAAATTAGCATAGGGAAGTAGCAGAGGGGAGGGTGGGGAGAAGGGGGAGGTGGGAAAAGAGGGGGGGGAGAGGGAGGGGGAAGGGATTACAATACCCGCTAGAGCTGAAGTAGTTAGACAGGTTCATATCAATAGTCACAATAAGGAACTATTAGTGCCTCATCAAGAATTGACTAAGGGCATTTTGTAGACAACACTATAGTTAACTCAAATCAAGCTTTAATCAGAATCATAAATACAACAGATAAACATGCAATCATTCAAGATTATGACATCAAAACAGAAAGTTTAGAGGATTATGTAATAATTGAAAACACACCTCAATGTAAAGATAATAGTAAAGAAAAGTTAGAAAGATTAAATAAAAAATTTCCCACCATTCGCCAGTAAATCACTCAACACATTATGCTCAGAATTCGTTGATATATTTTCATTAGAACAGAACCAATTACCACCAAACAACTGCTACAAACAAAAGTTGCATCTGAAGGATAATACTCCTGTGTACATTAAAATTATAGACTACCCCAAGCACATAAGAATGAAATAAATAAACAAGTAAATAAACTAATTCAAGATGATATTATTGAACCATCAACCTCAGAGTACAACAGCCCTATTCTAATAGTACCTAAAAAATCCCTTCCGGGCAAAGAAGCAAAAAGGTGGAGATTAGTGGTCCATTTCAGACAAATAAATAAAAAATTAACGGCTGATAAATTCCCTGTGCCTAGAGTAGATGATATTCTGGATCAATTGGGAAGAGCAAAATATTTCTCATGCCTAGATTTAATGTCAGGATTTCACCAAATAGAACTCAACCCAGAATCAAGAGATATAACATCCTTTACAGCAGACAACGGTACTTATCGGTTCAAGAGATTACCTTATGGCCTCAAGTAGCGCCAAACTCATTCCAGAGGATGATGACATTGGCATTCGCAGGTCTAAAACCATCACAAGCATTCTTGTACATGGACGATTTAGTGGTGTTGGGATGCTCTGAAAAACATATGATTAACAAGTAAGGAAGGTTAAGTTCGGGTGTAACCGAACATTACATACTCAGTTAAGAGCTATGGTGACAACATAAGGGAAAATAACCATGTAGGAAAATGAACCGAGGGAAACCCTGGAATGTGTTTGTATGACATGTGTATCAAATGAAAGGCATTAAAGAGTATTTTATGAGGGAGTGGGCCATAGTTCTATAGGTGGACGCCATTTAGGGATATAGCCATAAAGGTGGATCAGGGTTGACTCTAGAATGCATTTGTACGATATGGGTATCAAATAAAAGGTGTTAATGATTATTTTAAAAGGGAGTAATCCTTAGTTCCATAGGTGGACGCCGTTTCGATATATCGCCATAAAGGTGGACCAGGGGTGACCCTAGAATTTGTTTGTACAATATTGGCATCAAACGAAATGTGTTAACGAGTATTTTAAAAGGCAGTGGGCCTTGGTTCTATAGGTGGACGCCGTTTCGAAATATCGCCATAAAGGTGGACCAGGGGTGACTCTAGATTGTGTTTGTACGATATGGGTATCATATTAAAGGTACTAATGAGGGTTTAAAAAAGGTGGTGGTTGTTGTATAGGTGGTCGCCTTTTCGAGATATCGCCATAAAGGTGGACCAGGGGTGACCCTAGAATTTGTTTGTACAATATGGTATCAAAAGGAAGGTGTTAATGAGTCTTTTAAAAGGGAGTACTCCTTAGTTCCATAGGTGGACGCCGTTTCGATATATCGCCATAAAGGTGGACCAGGGTTGACTCTAGAATGCGTTTGTACAATATGGGTATCAAACGAAATGTGTTAATGAGTATTTTAAAAGGGAGTAATCCTTAGTTCCATAGGTGGACGCCGTTTCGATATATCGCCATAAAGGTGGACCAGGGTGACCCTAGAATTTGTTTGTACAATATGGGTATCAAAAGAAAGGTGTTAATGAGTATTTTAAAAGAGAGTAATCCTTAGTTCATAGGTGGACGCCGTATCGATATATCGCCATAAAGGTGGACCAGGGGTGACCCTAGAATTTGTTTGTACAATATTGGCATCAAACGAAAGTGTGTTAACGAGTATTTTAAAAGGGAGTGGGCCTTGGTTCTATAGGTGGACGCCGTTTCGAACTATCGCCATAAAGGTGGACCAGGGGTGACCCTAGACTTTGTTTGTACGATATGGGTATCAAATGAAAGGTGTTAATGCGTATTTTTAAAAAGGGAGTGGGCCTTCGTTCTATAGGTGTTCGCCTTTTCGAGATATCACCATAAAGGTGGACCAGGGGTGACTCTAGAATGTGTTTGTACGATATGGGTATCAAATAAAGGTATTAATGAGTATTTTAAAAGGGAGTGGGCCTTAGTTCTATAGGTGGTCGCCTTTTCGAGATATCGCCATAAGGTGGACCAGGGGTGACCCTAGAATTTGTTTGTACAATATGGGTATCAAAAGAAAGGTGTTAATGAGTATTTTAAAACGGGAGTGGGCCTTAGTTCTATAGGTGGTCGCCTTTTCGAGATATCGCCATAAAGGTGGACCAGGGGTGACCCTAGAATTTGTTTGTACAATACTGGCATCAAACGAAAGCAGTTTGTAGCGATACCTGTTAGTTTTTAACTTGTTATTCTCTTTTAATAATTTTATAATTTGATCAAATTACTTTTTGCTTTGTAATTTCAATTGGAAAAAATAAAATTATTGAATTTAAATTTCAGAATATCTACAAATTATTAATACTGGATACGTATCCTATAAATTGGTGACCCCGACGCTTTTTTCCAGCTACACAACTTTTCCTCGGCAATTCAAAGATCCTTAAGAGAATTGTCATCAACTTTTAATTATTTCATCTCCGTTTTCCTTTGTTCAACGCGATGTTCACATCTCCTCCAATGACCCGCAGCGTTGCACGAGCACTGAACGCTCCAAGAGATCAGAATGCAGATCAGATAGAGGAATTTTCTGATGCCAGCAACGTTGTGAATGCAGATTCACATCAAGCAAACGGATTCGCAACTCGTGTTCTCGTTCCAACAATTACAAGGCTATGAACTCAATAACGTGGAATCATGGTTTCGGTCACTAGAATCATTTTTTATCCTTCAAGGAATCAATTCTTTGCATCATCACAACAAGATGATGAAAAGTTTCACGTGACAATCATCAATTTGGATGAGCGGTTATATGATCAAGCATATGATGTGATTACAAATCCTCCTACAAACGAAAAATTTAGGACGCTTAAAGATACAATTTTAGCCAAGTTTTCTTCATCGTCCGTCGCACGTTTAGAGCTAATTGGTATCAGGTATTCAGCTCAGAGGATAACAAACCAGCCACATGCTAACCCAGCTGCAACGTACAAACGTAACAAGAGACCACAATTAAGTCAAGGATTTTTGGAGTGCAGCGTCTGCCAACTGCTGCGCGTGCGGTCATCGCTGCGTTGCTAAGAGCAGTCCAATGATGTCCATTGAAGATCTGCTCTGTAGCCGAGCGAAATCAATGATACACATTAAGAAGAATGAAATAACTGAAATCGATTTTCAATCTCTCTCTTCGAACGTTAGTGCCATTCGAGACAACAGCAGATCCTTATCCGAACGCATGCAAAAATTGAAAATTCGTTAACTCGTTTGGAAAGATGTTCACAGCGATCAGCTCAGCCTAACGCTCGACGACAATCAAAATCATTTCTCAGGAAAACTGAATCTAAAGTTTGCTGATACCATAACAAATTAAAACAAGATGTCTTCATGCTTTGGCATTGGAACAATATCAATAAAATCATTTGATCATCGTGCAGGTATTCGTTCTTTTATCGACATTTCCTGATATTACTCAACTCAATAAGATTGCTGCGCTACCAGTGAGTTTTCAACAACGCATGTGATTGAAACTCGCGGAGCACCTGTAACCGCCAAACCTCGAAGACTCACGTATGAAAAGCTCAAAAGCGGCAAAGGAAGAATTTGCCTTCTCACGAAGGTTGGCATTTGCAGACCATCAAAAAGTCCTTATGCATCACCCTTGCATATGGTTCGTAAATTAATGGTACATGGCGTCCTTGCGGAGACTACCGTGCACTTAAGCACAAACTGTTCCAGATAAGTATCCATTCCCCATATCCAGGATTTAGCAACATATGTACGGTAAGTCTATTTTAGCAAAATAGATTTGAATATGGCATATAATCAAATACCCATCTGTGACTCAAGATATTCCGAAGACAGCGATAATACTCCGTTTGGTCTTTTGAGTTTCGCATATGACATTCGCTCTCTGTAATGCTGCTCAAACTTTCCAGCGATTTATGAACGAACGTTTGAGAGATTAGACTTCACATCATATCTTGATGATATCTGCATCGCTCTGAATCACGTTCCGAACATATAACCATCTCAACAAGTTTTTGAACGACTTCAAAAATTTCAGTAACACTTAATCCATCTAAGTGTGAGTTGGAAGAAGTGAACTATTTTTTAGGGCATCTCATCTCATCGGAGGGGATTCAGTCCCTGTCCAAAAAAATTGATGTAATCAAAAATGTATCCACTTCCTACAGTTGCTATGGAGCTAAAAAGATTTTTAAATATGATATAACTTTTATAGAAGATTTATTCCTCGCGCTATTGAACATCACAACCTCTTATTGATTTAATAAGGGTAACAAAAAAAAGGACAAGAACTCCAATTAAATGGGACTCGAAAACTCTTCAAAAACTTTGATGCGTTGCAAACAGTGCACTAATATGCAACGCTTTTAGCACATCGAAGTTGAATGCGGAGATTGTTTTAATGCACAGATGCAAGTGAGAACAGCTGTCGGGGCTGTTCTACATCAATTAATGCTGGGCAAACTCAGCCTCTTGGTTTCTCCAAGAAACTTTCGAATGCCCAAAAAATATAGCACTTATGACCGCGAACTGCTTGCCATTTATCTGGGTATTAAGTATTTCGGTTTGCATTGGAAGGCAGAGATTTGAAATATGGACTGATCATAAGCCCCTTTCATTTGCTTTCACTAAAAAACATGATTCTTCTTCTCCACGTCAAATTAGGCATCTCGATTTCATTGGACAGTTTTCTACTCGTATAGTATATGTACCAGGCGAAGAAAATATACTGCGGATACGTTATCTCGCATCGAGTCTTTAAATCAGATCGCGACGTTATTAATTTAGAACATATGGCAGATGCTCAGCGAAATTGTCCAGAATTACAGAATTTTCTTAACTCCTCTACCACTTCTCTAAAACTTAAATCTATTCAGCTGCCAAATTATTCAAAACCAATTGTATGCGATTTTTCTATACAGTCCCGCGCGGCCCTTTTGTTCCGAAGTCGTTCAGGGAGAAGGTTATATTGAAATTTCACATATTGCACATACCAGCGCCAGATCCACTTTCAACACTATTCGACAACGTTTTGTTATGGCCACATATGCAATCAGAAATAACAAGGTTCGTAAAAGGCTGCATTCAATGTCAACGGTCTAAGGTTAGTAGGCATTCTGCATCACCGTTTGGAAATATTGTCTTCCATCACAAGATTTGAACATATCAACATCGATCTTATTGGTCCACTGCCACCATCAAATGGTTTTCAATATTGCCTTACAATCATTGATCGCTATACCCAGGTGGCCTGAAGCAATTCCTATCACAGATATTAGCGCAAGAACTGTTGCAAAAGCATTAATTGATGGTTGGATTTCTCGTTTTGGAGTACCGGTTCGTTTAACTACCGATCAAGGAAGACAGTTCAGTTCAAATCTTTTTAGTGAACTTTCTCGGATTCTCGGCATTGATCATCTTCGTACTACCGCTTACCATCCTCAGTCTAACGGAATTATTGAACGATGGCATAGAACTTTGAAAGCGTCGTTAATGTGTTTTAATAGGTTAAAATGGACTGAGCATTTACCGATTGTCCTGCTGGGATTAAGATCAACATTCAAGCCAGACATCGGATCAAGTCCATCACAAATGGTTTACGTGACTGTACTTGAATTACCTGGCGAAATGTTTATCGATAGTCATTTCAAACCACAGGAAGAGTTTGTTAAGGAATTTACTCAGCTAATCAAAACCATCCGACCTGCAGACGCAGCTCATCATTCGACTACAAACCGTTTGTTAATGGAAAATTAATGATGTGACGCATGTGTTTATTCGTGTGGATAAAATACGTTCATCACTCACACCACCATACGACGGACCATTTGAAATTAAAAAACGTTTTTCCCAAGTTCTATACTATTTTGGTTGGAGATCGAAGTTTGAATATCTCTATTGACAGATTGAAGCCTGCTTTCATTACAATGGAAAAATCTGGAAGTCTGCAAGAAAATTAATCAAACATTTCGACTTTCAAACATTTTATTTATTGATAGTCTGGCGGGGGAATACTGTAGCGATACCTGTTAGTTTTTAACTTGTTATTCTCTTTTAATAATTTTATAATTTGATCAAATTACTTTTGCTTTGTAATTTCAAATTGGAAAAAATAAAATTAATTGAATTTAAGATTTCAGAATATCTACAAATTATTAATACTGGATACGTATCCTATAGTAATGAGTAATTTTAAAAGGGAGTTGGCCTTAGTTCTATAGGTGGACGCCTTTTCAAGGTATCGCAATAAGGTGTACCAGGTGACTCTAGACTTTGTTTGTACGATATGGGTACCAAATAAAAGGTGTTAATGAGTATTTTTAAAAGGGAGTGGGCCTTCGTTCTATAGGTGTTCGCCTTTTCGAGATATCGCCATAAAGGTGGACCAGGGGTGACTCTAGAATGAGTTTGTACGATATGGGTATCAAATTAAAGGTATTAATGAGAGTTTTAAAAACTGAGTGGTGGTAGTTGTATATGTGAAGGCGTTTTCCAGATATCGACCAAAATGTGGACCAGGGTGACCCAGAACATCATCTGTTGGATACCGCTAATTTATTTATATATGTAATACCTGCCAAGATTTTAAGGGTTTTTTATTTTGCCCAGCAGAACTTTTTCATTTTCATGCTACTTAATATGGTAGGTGTCACAACCATTTTATAAAGTTTTTTCTAAAGTTATATTTCGCGTCAATAAAACAATCCAATTACCTTACCATGTTTCATCCCTTTTTTCGTATTTGGTATAGAATTATGGCATTTTTTGCATTTTTCGTAATTTTCGATATCAAAAAAGTGGGCGTGGTCATAGTCGGATTTCGTTCATTTTTCATACCAAGATAAAGTGAGTTCAAGTAAGCACGTGAACTAAGTTCATTAAAGATATGTCGATTTTTGCTCAAGTTATCGTGTTAACGGCCATGCGGAATGACAGACGGACGACTGTGTATAAAAACTGGGCGTGGCATCAACCGATTTCGCCCATTTTCACACAAAACAGTTATCGTCATAAAATCTATGCCCCTATCAATTTCAAAAGGATTGGTTAATTTTTGTTCGACTTATGGCGTTAAAAGTATCCTAGACAAATTAAATGAAAAAAGGCGGAGCCACGCCCATTTTGAAATTTTCTTTTGTTTTTGTATTTTGTTGCACCATATAATTACTGGAGTTGAATGTTGACATAATTTACTTATAAACTGTAAAGATATAAAATTTTTTGTTAAAATTTTACTTAAAAAAAAATTTTTTTTTAAAAGTGGGCGTGGTCCTTCTCCGATTTTGCTAATTTTTACTAAGCGTACATATAGTAATAGGAGTAACGCTCCTGCCAAATTTCATCATGATATCTTCAACGACTGCCAAATTACAGCTTGCAAAAGTTTTAAATTACCTTCTTTTAAAAGTGGGCGGTGCCACGCCCATTGTCCAAAGTTGTACTAATTTTCTATTCTGCGTCATAAGTTCAACTCATCTACCAAGTTTCGTCGCTTTATCTATCTTTTGTAATGAATTATCGCACTTTTTCGGTTTTTCGAAATTTTCGATATCGAAAAAGTGGGCGTGGTTATAGTCCGATATCGTTCATTTTAAATAGCGATCTGAGATGAGTGCTCAGGAACCTACACACCAAATTTCATCAAGATACCTCAAAATTTACTCAAGTTATCGTGTTAACGGACGGACGGACGGACGGACGGACATGGCTCAATCAAATTTTTTTTCGATCCTGATTATTTTGATATATGGAAGTCTATATCTATCTCAATTCCTTTATATATGTACAACCAACCGTTATCCAATCAAACTTAATATACTCTGTGAGCTCTGCTCAACTGAGTATAAAAATTTACGGGATGTATTCTCCACATGTAGGAAATATAATTTAAAATTACATCCGGACAAATGCCTATTTTTCAGCCAAGAAGTCACTTATCTTGGACATAAATGCACAAGTACTGGAATTTTACCAGACCCAAGAAAATTTAAAATTGTTCAAAACTACCCAACTCCCAAAAATGCCGATGAAGCAAAAAGATTTGTCGCATTTTGTAATTATTATAGAAGATTCATACCAAATTTCGCGGAATACGCCAGGATACTAAGAAGACTTAGTAAGAAAAATGTAATTTTCAATTGGACAGACGACTGCGAGAAATCTTTTAATTACCTAAAAAATGCACTAGTTAGTCCAAATATCCTACAATACCCCAATTTTGATGAAGAGTTCTTTATTACAACCGACGCAAGTGGTTATGCTTGCGGTGCTGTGCTAAGCCAAGAATATGAGGGAAAACAATTGCCCATTGCCTATGCCTCAAGATCATTTACAAAAGGCGAAATAAACAAAGCCACGATCGAAAAAGAATTAGCGGCCATACATTGGGCAATTGTATATTTCAGACCATATGTCTATGGCAGAAAATTCACAGTGAAAACGGATCATCGACCTTTAACGTATTTATTCTCAATGAAGAACCCTTCATCTAAATTAACTAGAATCAGGCTTGATTTGGAAGAGTATGACTTTGGGATGGAGTACATAGCAGGAAAAGAAAATTGCGTGGCAGACGCTCTGTCACGAATAGATATCAATGAGTTGAAAGAAATGTCAGTACAGGCATGTAAAATAATGAAAGTAACGACAAGATCGCAAACTAAAAAGAATTCCAGTAATAACAGTCATAAAAATGAAGAGAAGAAAGTCACAAAGAGAACCCTATAATATACGAAGCGCTTAATAAATGTGAAGTAAAAAGACTAGTCCAGCTCGTTTTCGATCCTCCGAAATTATATTTCAAAGAAGGAAAGAAAATTTGTAGTGAAATAAATCAAATTGTTGAGGCGAAGATTGACTTAGGCCAATTCTTTACCAGGCTTATGGAAAAAGCCGGTAATTTGGGAATTAAGAAAATACAGTTGTCCTTAGGAGACACATTTAAAGAAATAGGTACCAAAGTTCTCAAAAATTTAACTATTGCATTAACTCCGGAGGTTGTGCATGTGACGGAAAACGATAAAACTAAAAAGATTCTTCAAAAATATCACGATGATCCTGTTAATGGTGGCCACCCAGGAATCAATCGTACAACTAATAAAATAAGACAAAAATATTACTGGAAAAATATGAAAAATGATATCAGAAGATACAAAAAGAAAAATAGTTAATTGCAATAAAAATAAAATTTATAAAAATTTAAAAGAACCAATGATTTTAACTGAAACACCACCAAAGGCGTTCGAAACAGTACAAATAGATACAATTGGACCTTTTCCAAGATCATTAAATGGAAACGAATACGCTGTCACTTTAATATGTGATTTAACTAAATACCTAGTAGCAATTCCTATACAAAGAAAACATGCAAAAACAGTAGCCAGAGCCATATTCGAGAATTTCATATCAATTTATGGAAGTATGAAAACAATAATAACGGATATGGGATCTGAATATAAAAATAGCCTGTTTGAAGAACTATGTAAACTTCTCAATATTGAGCACAAAAGATCTACGCCGTATCACCACCAAACTTTAGGCACGGTTGAACGTAGTCACTTTCAATGAATATGTGCGCTCATACATATCCATTAACAAAGATGACTGGGATGAATATCTCAAATATTTTGCATACTGTTACAATATACCCCATCTACAGTCCATAATTATTGTCCATTCGAATTGATCTTTGGCAAAAAACCCCAGACTTACGAATTTCTACAAGAAAATACGGTAAGCCCATTGTACAATTATGAGGCTACGATAAAGAAATTAAATATAGGTTACAAATAGCATAGTATAGAGCCTTTAAATTAGTAAAAGAGGCTAAAGAAAAACAAAAGATTAGTTATGATAAGAATATTCACTATAAGGAAATAAAAATGAGATGTAGTGTTAGTAAAAAATGAATCAGGACACAAGTTAGATAATAGATATAAAGGGCCCTTTAGAGTAGTAAACATCGATGAAAACAATATTTTACCTTAATCCCCTATAAGGTAGAAGAAATCGATGAAGAAGAAACACTAATAATAAAATTATGACACCTTAATCCCATCTAGAATAGGAAATGAGGATAAGCAAAAATTTAGTAGTAACATAGAGAATAGCAAACAAAATACACAAAAATAGACTTAAATTAGTAGAATAAGAAGATGTTAAACCTACAAACATTAAAATACAAAAGTAGAATTAATTTACAAAAATAGAATACTCATGCATTCCCCAAATGCATAAGCATTCTAAAAAAAAGGGAGATGTAGTGTAAGCAGCCAACAATTCAATTTAATCCAAAATATTTAAATCAGTCTAATATTCTAACCTGCTACAAAAATAGTCTAAATGTTCATCAACACATAAAAATGCATTTGAGAATTAATGCTGACACAGCCATTAATAAACAGACGTGTACAACACACAACCAAACGAATTTGAATCCCAGCAATTTGCATTCCTGCAACTTGCAAGGTTAGCATTTCCATAAATTTGCAGCTCATATATGTAGGTACATATTTTGTGCCGAGTAGTATGTAGGTATGTATGTTTAAGGTAGTTATGTATGTAAGTATGTAAGCTTAAATGTAAATAGATATGTAAGAATATGTTTAGAATAATCTAATATAAATAGGCTGAATTATTTGAATAAAGACAATTCGACATTCATAATTCAAGCAGTGAAGTCTTCTTTGTTTTAATTGCGTTAGGGACCTTTCTACAATATATATACTATATATATCCGGCCGGTTTCCGACAAATGTCTAATCGGACACCCCAATACACCGCTCAACAAATTTATCAAGATATCTCCAAAAATTGAGGGACTAGTTTGCATACAACAGGCAGACGGACAGGGACAGACGGACAGAACGGACAATGGCTATATAAACTCAGTTCTTCATCCTGATTATTTCGGTATCCTTAATGGTGGGTTTATCTATTTTCCTTTAAGGACTTACAATTTTGGGTTTCGTGACGAAATTATATACCATATCATTTTCATGAAATATATAAAATAGGTAGGTACTTTGTGTGAGGATGCAAAGCTTCACGTTTTTTTGTGGTCTGCATGTAAAAACTATGACTACGAATCACGTATTTCAAAAATATATGACGCAAACGTAACTATTTGATGAAATTTGAAGCTTCAAGCCGTAAAAAAGGGCAAAAATTGACAGTTTATATGAATGTATATAATATATATACCACCGATCTCTATGATTTTTTCAGACAACAATATATGCTATATACGTAAACATTTGGTGAAATTTGAAGCTTCTAGCTGGTAAAACGGGGCCGAAATTGCGCAAAGTTTTTTATCTCAACAATCGGTTGTATGAGATATATACTATGTATACCACCGGTCTCAAAGATTTTTTCAGACATCAATATATGCTAAACACTAAGCATTTGGTGAATTTGAAGTCTTCTAGCTATTAAAATGGGACCGAATTCGCAAAAAATATATATTATACTATATATACCATCATATATATATTATTATATCAACGATCTCTATGCTTTTTGACACAACATATATACTATATACGTAAGCAATCGGTGAAATTGAAGCTTTTAGCTGTTAAAATGGGGCTAAAATTGCGAAAATATATATACATATACTATATATACCACCATATATATACTATATATACCACCGATCTTTATGATTTTTAAGACAACATGTATGCTATATACGTAAGCATTCGTTGAAATTTGAAGCCTCCAGCTCTTAAATTAGGGCAGTAATTACGAAAAGTTTCTTATCTGAACAATCAGTTGTGGGGACATATACTATATATACGACCGATCTCATCATTTTTTCAGGCAACAATATGTGCAATATACGAAATTATATGGTGAAGTTTTGAAGCTTCAATCTGTTAAATTGAGAAAGATATGACAAAAATCCTCTTTTTCTGTAAAATCGGTTGTATGGAGGATATATGCTATAGTGGTCCGATCCGGCCGTTCCGACAAATGTTTTAATCGACACCAAATACGCCCGCTCACCAAATTTTATCAAGATATCTCAAAAAATGAGGGACTAGTTTGCATACAAACAGACAGACGGATTGACGACAGACGGACATGGCCAAATCAACTCAGCTCTTATCCTGATTATTTCGGTATACTTAATGGTGGGTCTATCTATTCTTTAAGGACTTACAATTTTGGGTTTCGTGACGAAATTAATATACCATTTCATTTCATGAAAGGTATAAAAAGAGTTGAAGTTTTATATTCAAAGAGGACACACGTGTGCAAGATGGTGCTGGTAAATTTAGATACCTTAAAATTGATCAACTCAACATTTGCTACAAAGCAATAATGTCATTATGACCAGCAATGAAAGCAACGAAAGTTAACAAATCATGGGATATTTATGGAACGGACGAAGTAGACACCGAAGAGCTGGAGAAATCGATAGATGAAGGTTCAACGCAACCGCAAATGGATGAGCTACGACAAATGCTCATGGAGTTAACGCAAATGGAAGTTAACCTTGCAATACACTAATGCAGTCGGCAGCGCCACGGTGAAAGCACAGGAACAACGCGCAACGACATCTGCGCTGAACAGGAAGTAACTGCAACGGCACGTCAGTCACGCAGCACTACAACGACAGCCAGTGTACGCGAAATAGAGAATTCTACAACGTTTGATCACTAAAGGCAGCATTAGTTCCGAGGTATTTGTAGACAAGTAGTGCAGCTGCAGATTATCTATGGATGGTCCGACAAAGAGATCCTAGTGGCAGCGCAGTTGATTCTAAAAGGTGTAGCGAAACGTGGTTAGATTCACAGCGGTGTTTCAATCTTGGTCGGCATTCGTAAAATTTTTATGAAGATTTTCCGAATGTCAGCGCAAGTGCAATCGTGAAATGGCACAACGTAACGCAATCACGAGAAACATTGGAAGAGTTCAACTATGCACATGCTGAGCATGGGTAGACGAGACAAGATCGATGATGATCGATAAATTCGTACATCATATCTGGGCTTAATGATGCTAACTTGTCGCACACGTTACTCGGCGATGATGTTTCCAAAATGCAACGACCTTTTACATTCGCTAGAAGCAATGGCCATTATGCCGACAACAAACTCTACAAGATCGAGTGCGTCATTCGATAAGGTAATAGCGAGCAAAGCCAGAAAACTACGACGGAGAAGCAGCCGATTAAATGCTACAACTGTAATGAGTTTAGACACATTTCACCGAAGTGTGCACAACACAGCGGAAGACGACATGTAGCAAATGCACAAGGTTGGTCACGAGGCAAAGTTCTGTAAAACCGAAAAACCAACGTGGCCGAAATTCAAAGTAAATCAGTGGTGCACCAAACCCTGTCATCAAAGTGATCGAATTGAATAGCAACTTACGAAGCTTCTCGACACTGGTAGTGATGTGTCAATAATTGCGGCGCCCAGGTTCCAGCAGAAGCACAGCGCATATTATCAGTGAATGTTTACAGGGTTTGGAGGTGCGGTCATAAGCAACACAGAGGCTATCAACGCAGAGATTATCGTCGATGGAATTACGATCTTGACCACCTGTCAGATCGTTCCGATAAGTTCATGACATTTGATATTCTGATGTAGGGTTTATACTTTGCCATAACGAATTACAGGTTATCTTTCGACGCTGGTGTGATGCGAGTTTCGAAGAAGGCTGGAATTCATCAACGAAAATACGAATTACCAGAAGACGTGGTCGTCAAAGTTGGTGACTTGCTTACGATACGAAGTTTGCTTTGCTGAAGATTTGGCAAAGTTAGGCAGTTGTAAAAAACGGAGATGGACATTATTTCTCAACGATCAACCTGTGGTGGGTACGAGCTTCCAGTAGCCTTATCTCAGCGTTCTACGTTAACAAGAACAGTGAAGACCTTACTGCAAAACGGCATCAGACGTTTATAGTTTCATCGCCACACGCGGCACCAGTAATTCTTGTGCAAAAGTCCATGGCGAACACAGAATGTGCGTCGATTACAGGGCGCTCAATGAGGTTACATGGAAGAAATATTTTCCGATGCCGGTGGTGGAAGAATAGCTATCAAAGCTAGCAGTAAGAAATTTTTTACGTCGATCGACATGACATCCGGTATTTACAATACCACTAAGGAAGAAAGCAATCCATACACATCTTTCCTTACCCCTGATGGGATATTCGAACACAACGTCATGCCATTTGGACTAAGCAACGCTCCAATGGTGTTTCGGGAGATGATTATACGACTAATTCGTAACTTGAAGTATCGTAACCATATCATCAGCTACGTGGATGAGGTTGTCATCGCTACTAAATTCGTCGAAGAATCATCGAAGTAATCACGAATTTTTGCAAGCGGTCAAGGAAGCAGGGCTTTACGTTGAGGCGTCAAAATGTTAATTTTTAGAAACAACAATAAGTTTTTGGGTCACGTTTGCTGATACGAAGAGTATCCGTCCAGGCGAGAAATTTCCCTCAACCATCCTTTTGGGGGGCTCACGGGATTTTTCCGCAAATTCGTTAACGGCTATGTGGTAATTGCGAAACCACTAGCCACACTTTTACGAAAGGGCATCAAGTATGAGTGGACTACGGATAACGAAAAGCATTTTGTAAACTAAAACAAGCACTTACAACGCATCCAGTATTGGTGATGTTTGATATAAAGAGACAACACGAGGTGCATACGGATGCGAGCGCAATTAACTTGTCAGGTGTTATGTTACAGCTGGAAGGTAACGAGCTGAAACCAGTGCAGTACTCAGTGTAGTTCCGTAGAGACGCCATTCGAGCCATGAGTGAGAAGTGCTCGCTATTGTCGAGTCTCTTGAGAGGTTTCGTATGTTCCTACCCGGTACGCACTTTGTAGTTCGAACGGACTGTAACGCGGTAGCTACAACGAAGAATATTACATCACTACGTCCACGCATAGCCAGGTGGTGGCTACGATTGCAAGAGTTCGATTTCGATTTTGTTCATCGTGCAGGAGCCAAAATGCAACATGTGGATTCTATGAGCAGGACACCGGTTGAACCTCCATGGAAACCCGATACGGTAGCGGAACGAGTTCTACAAGTAAACCAGGTGATGAAATCCGACGATTGGGTATATGTGTTAAGTTGTAGATTTTGTTAAGCATATGTGGTACGCCTTAGGCTATGTGTTAGGTGAAAGCACTAGATACACATAATAAAATATATTCACTAAGTATCATCACTTCGAATAAAACCATTGTAAAAGAAGCCACGTTTTTGTCAATACTTATGTATTTATAAAACCATTTCTTATATATTAAATACACCTTTTTCAATACATTTGATAAAACCTTATTATGGTAGCGTAGTCAAGGTTCGATTGACTTGATACGAAAATTAACTTTTGATTAAAGAAAACTCTCTTGCCTTGTGCGTTGCTCCCTTCGAAAGAAGTCACGAAAAAAAATTTCATATACAAAATGGCGACAAAGTGTGACATCAATATACCAATATTTGATGGTCAAAATTATACGATGTGGGAGAAAAGAATAATTATGTTCTTAAAAATGAAAAAATGTAATGG
Organism: Eurosta solidaginis; assembly: GCA_029619165.1. Classification (NCBI taxonomy): domain Eukaryota; kingdom Metazoa; phylum Arthropoda; class Insecta; order Diptera; family Tephritidae; genus Eurosta; species Eurosta solidaginis. Next base: position 27,359 of record JARSSU010003584.1, read on the forward strand.
AGTAATCGAACGGCAGAAGGCAGAGACCCAAAAGCAGCAAGATGGGAAGATCAAGATCTACGCGCTATAAATTATAAATTATATATCTAATAAGCAACTAGAGTTTGTATGCGACAAAAACTCTGCCTTGGAAATAATGCGAAAATTCGACTTATTATATATGAAAGAGTCTACAGCACTGAAAATTATTTGCAGAAACAAGCTTGAGCGGCTAAAACTGAGGGAGTATTCCGACTCAGCAACATTTTTTGGAGATTTTGAGCGTTGCGTGAATGACTTGAAAACTGCAGGGGCAGGTGTGTCGGAAAAAAAACTGAATTATATGTTGAATTCGTTGCCGGAGTCATATAGTTACATTGGCGATTTAAACGATACGCTGAAGGAGGAGGATCAGACGGCTGACTATGTGAAAAATAAAATTGAGATGGCGGAACTAAAAACTTCAAATGAAGAAAATGGTGGGCGAAAGTCAAATGCATTTGCTGCAAATAAGCGGCAAAATTACCGCATATGTTATAATTGTGGCGAAGTTGGGCATTTCAAAGAGAGTGCAGAAATGGTGAAAAAACATGTGGCGATCAACACGAGGGCGGCAAGCAGTCGGAAGAGGAGGTTACGGCAAGGGCCACGGAAATTATCATGGCAAAAGTACAGCAAGCACGCATAGAAATAGCAAGCAAACCGAAGAGAAAAACGAAGACAGAACAGCGCATGGGAAACAACGATTTCACGTCATGTGTGGGCAAAGGCAAGCAAAGTAGAAGGTAACGAAATCAAATGGTTTTTAGATAGTGGGTGTACGGACCACATAATAAATGATGAAAACTTTTCCAAAATTGTAGGGTACTTGAAAAACCTGTAAATGTTTTTCTTGATGATAATAGGGTTGTGAAGGCGACCAAAATCGGAAATGTGCTAAGCTATTTTGAAACTTTCGGAAAAAACAATCTTATTGAAATGGAAAATGTTTTCTATATAAAGGACATGAAATCAAATTTAATCAGTTATAGTAAGTTGACAAAAAATAATGTAGTGGTATCAAAGGTAACTTGACAAAAATTATTAATAAAAGGGTAAAGAACCTGCAGTAGCGTTTAAAACTAATGGCCTGTATATTATGAAAGTAAATTAAAGCTTGATGAACATTTTGTCAATATGGCAAATAAAAATACCAAAAATATGAGTGAGAAAGAGAAGTCGCACCGATTTTTGGGTCATGTAAACTTCAAATATTTAAATCACATGTCAAAAAATCAAATGGTGGAGGGAATGCCGAGAGAACTTGAATCTGAATTCATGAAATGTAAGACTTGTATTGAAAGCAAATGCGTAATATTCATTTTGAAAATAATAGACGAAAGGCAAAGGATTTGTTGGAAATTGTACACACGGATGTATGTGGACCTTTTACAACAATTGGCTTCCAAAGTAAAAAATATTTTGTTTCTTTCATAGATGATTATAGCAAAATGGCAAAGGTGTATGTATTGAAATCCCAAGCGGAAGTTTTTGATTGTATCATTGAGTATGTAAATGAAAGTGAAAATTTGACGGGAAAAAGGGTAAAGTTTTTGCGATGTGACAATGGTTCAGAGTATTTGAATGACGAGTTTATAAATTTGCAAAGGAAATAGGGATCGTTATTAATAATTGCACGGCATATGTTCACGAGCAAAATGGAACCGCGGAATGGTTTAATAGAACTATAATGAATATGTCTTGTTGTTTATTAGCTGAAGCAAACGTAGGTAAAAATATTGGCCAGAAATTGTTTGTGCAGCAACTTATTTGGAAAATCGTACGCTAACAACTAATATAGAAAAGAAAACGCCTTACGAGATATTTTTTAGAAAGAGAGCGGATGTGTCAAATTTGCGGTTATATGGAAGCAAAGTTTTTGTTAGGAAACTAGAACAGAGAAGAACCTCAAAATGGGATAAAAAGGCAGAAATGGGTATTTGGATTGGATATAGCAGTGTTGGTTACCGTGTACTGTTGAATAATAAAGTCATATTTGCTAGGCATGTGGAGTTTGTTGAAGAAGGTGTAAAATGTATTGGCTTGCATGAAGATGAGATTGCAGACGAAAGTAGTGATACTGAGAAAAGAAAACGCCTTATGAGATATTTTTTGGAAAGGGAGCGGATGTGTCAATTTTCGGTTATATGGAAGCAAAGTTTTTGTTAGGAAACCAGAACAGAGAAGAAACTCAAAATGGGATAAAAAGGCAGAAATGGGTATTTGGATTGGATATAGCAGTGTTGGTTACCGTGTGCTGTTGAATAATAAAGTCATATTTGCTAGGCATGTGGAGTTTGTTGAAGAAGGTGTAAAATGTATTGGCTTGCATGAAGATGAGATTGCAGACGAAAGTAGTGATACTGAGGAAAGTTCTCATGATAAATCTCTAGATGAAATTTTTAAAAGCACAGATACTAAAGATGCTGACGGTAATGAAGAGGCTGGAACGCAAGCTGAAAGAGTGAAGAGGAAACCCAAGATGAGGTACGTAAATCAAAGCGCGAGATAAAGAGGCCAAAGAAACTTGAAGATTACACATGTGATAGTATTTATGTAAACCTTTGCAGCATAGGTACGCCTACGTCATTTGAGGAGGCGATTGAGTCATTGAGGGTACTTTTTGGAAAATAGCTATGAATAAAGAAATTGAATGCCTAACCAAAAATAAAACTTGGAAGTTAGTTGAAAAAACAAATAATAATAGGGTTTTGGATGTAAAATGGGTTTATAGTAGAAAATGAGAAGGCACTTACAAAGCGAGTTTGGTAGTTAAAGGTTTTCAACAACCGATGGAATTGCCGAATTTATTCTCCTGTTGCAAAAATGCAAACTTTAAAAATTTTATTATCATATTGTTGCCAAATGGGTTTCGAAGTTGAGCAAATGGATGTAGAAACAGCATTCCTGATGGAAAGGTACAGTGCGAAGTTTATGTTAAGCAACCAAAGGGTTGTGAGGATGGTACAAACAGGGTTTGTAAATTGGTAAAAGCATTATATGGTTTAAGGAAAGTCCGAGAGCATGGTACGAATGCCTTGACAAATTTTTAACTGGCCTTGGTTCGAAAGAAATAAAATTGATTCTTGTAAAAGAGGTAATTTACCTTTTAATCTTTGTTGACGATTTATTAATCTGTGCTAGGGATGAGAATGAAATTAGTAAAGTGAAAAGCCAGCTATCTAATAAATTCAAAATGAAAGATCTTGGACAATTAAAGAGTATCTTGGTATAACCGTGGACTATAGGCCTAGTTAAAGTGAAATGAAATTGAACCAAACCAAACACATTGAATCGTTGGCTAAAACGTACAATATAGAAATAAGCAAAGTATTTAAAACACCTATGGAAGTGAACTTGAAACTTGAAAAATCAGAAATATATGAGAAAATATAAGACATCAACGTAGTCAAGCGAATTAAAACACAGCGGCGCTGGATAGGCCATGTTATGCGAATGAAAGATGACGCTGTGGCCAACAAAGTGTTTCTATCGGAACCCGCCTATGGAAGTAGAGGTAGAGGGTATCTCCCACTCCGCTGAAAGTACCAGGTGGAGGTTGAGCTCCCTTGATGTGACCAATTGGCGCCGGTTGGCACCGTTTAACAGTTAAGCGCCAATTAAGTAAGTAAGTAAGACTTTCCCTCAGTTTTACGCTTTTTCCAATTAAAATTTTTTAGTTTGAGGACAAATCCCAGTGTTATCGATAGGATTGTAGAAAAGCTTCTGAAAGTTAAAATTAAACAATTAAATATGACGTATGGTGAAATGAAAGCAAACAACTCTGGCGCTGGTTCGTGAAAGCAAAAGGTTTTGATGCTTCATATTTCACTGCATCATTTCCCGATTCACAAATAAATACTTACGATTCCACCATATGCGCTTCCTTCAATTTTGTTCTTGAAAAGTCTGTAGAGTTCCACTATCACTGTACTCTCTCAAAATGTGTGAATAATCTCACTTCGCAAATGCGCCTCTAATACAGCGCTGTGGATTTGAATACCGACTTTTTTCAAAAGATTTAGAAATACATTCTTCATCTAAAAACATAAAAATCAAAGTAGCCACAAGTGTACATATATACCTGCATATACCATTATCAATGTAATATCATGAATCCAATGACAAATTCACAATTGCTGCATAAATGTCTTATACTAGGTACAAACAAACACCAAATTGGCAATTTATACCATTTGGGCAATTTATTACGCAATTTATCATATAATAGATTGTAAAAATAAATTGCCAATTAAAAAAAATTGCGTAATAAATTGTTTCAAACTGCAAATGCAACCTTGTAAAGTGTGTATATTGAGTAGATTTAAACGTCAGTTACGCATGGCTGAAGTATATGGTTGGCTCATCTCATCAGCTGATATTATTTTTTTCATTTCACAGGAGTAGGGATTGTCAAAAGAAGATGGCAAACTCAAAATGAAACCAAAAAATTGAACAGATTTCCTTACAACACACAAAAATTTCAAAGTTTTATATTTTCATTCCATTCCATTCGCCTAATACCAACACGCACATTTTGACAGTCTGAACAAAGGTATGTTGTTGCTGTAGAGATGAGCCAACCAGCTATCAAATTACTATTGTGTAAGCTAAATTGACTTATATGAACACCACTCAATTTAAATCGAAATTGCCTCAATTTATTTTTCTGTTTGAACATAGTATTACGGCCAGTGAAAACTTCAAGTAAAAAAAACAACTGCATTGCCGTATTGCTGCACAATTTGTGCTAGGTGGCCGTTTTCGATATCGATCGGGAAAATCAAGTACCGCGTTTTCGCGAAAATCAAACGCCAATCCACACAGAGACAACATTAAGGATAGAGATGTTGCAGGCGCAAACTTAGGTGGAAAGCAGCGGAGCGTAGCAAAATTTTAGTAGGTCACTACCACCACACCAAAAACTTTAACAAAATGTTTAATATAATTTAAGCACTCAAGGTTCGAAACGAGCTCAAGGCCAGAACAATAATTTTTGTAATGATTATTGTTTTTTTAATTTTTCTATAATTGAAAAATTGTATTTTGTTTTTGGAATAGTAAGTAGAAAATTTTTCAGACAACCTGCCATAGCTGCGCAGATAGATCCATTTCGAAGGGAGCTAAGCCTTCATCATTAGTACGCTTTAGGCACGCTGAGCTAACCATTTAGCTATACAGCGGTGGTTTGTTTGACGGACAAATTGCTACTTCAATTCCTTCTTACCAACTATATTTATTCAGCGTTTCGCCATCTGTTGCAAGACACTGATAATGTTGGATTTGTTTATTGTCAATTACTTTGTTTTGACATTTCCTAAGCGCTCATGGTTTATTAACAATTGTTTTTGTTTTATCGGCCTATTGATAAAGTATTAAAGATACGAAACGAGATCAAGGCCAGAACAATAATTTTTTGGAATGATTATTGTTTTTTTTTAATTTTTCTATAATTGAAAAATTATATTTTGTGTTTGGAATATTACAAATCCAACATTATCAGTGTCTTGCAACAGATGGCGCAACGCTGAATAATATAGTTGGTAAGAAGGAATAGAAGTAGCAATTTGTCAGTCAAGCAAACCACCGCTATATAGCTAAATGGTTAGCGGAGCGTGCCTAAAGCGTACTGATGATGAAGGCTTAGCACCCTTCGAAATGGATCTATCTGCGCGGCTATGCAGGTTGTCTGAAAAATTGTCTACTTAATATTCCAAAAATAAAATAAAATGTTTCAATTATAGAAAAATTAAAAAAACAATAATCATTACAAAAAATTATTTTTCTGGCCTTGAGCTCGTTTCGAACCTTGAATACTTTATCAATAGGGCGATAAAACAAAAACAATTGTTAATAAACCGTGAGCAGTTTGGGAATGTCAAACAAGTAATTGAAAATAAACAAATCCAACATTATCAGTATCTTGCAACAGATGGCGCCACGCTGAATATATATAGTTGGTAAGAAGGAATAGAAGTAGCAATATGTCAGTCAAACCACCGCTGTATAGCTAAATGGTTAGAGCAGCGTGCCTAAAGCATACTGATGATGATGGCTTAGCACCCTTCGAAATGGATCTATCTGCGCAGCTAATGCAGGGTGTCTGAAAAATTGTCTACTTACTATTCCAAAGCAAAACAAAATTTTTCAATTATAGAAAACTTAAAAAAACAATAATCATTACAAAAAATTATTGTTCTGGCCTTGAGCTCGTTTCGAACATTGAATAATTTATCAATAGGCCGATGAAACAAAAACAATTGTTAATAAATCGCGAGCACTTGGGAAATGTCAAATAAGTATTTGACAATAAAAAAACAATAATCAAATTTTTCAGACAACTTGTTATAACTGTGCAGATAGATCCATTTCGAACGGTGCTAAGCCTTCATCATCAGTACGCTTTAGGCACGCTGCGCTAACATTTAGCTATACAGCGGTGGTTTGTTTGACTGACAAATTGCTACTTCTATCCTTCTTACCAGCTATATTTATTCAGCACTAGCGGGACCCCGGTGTGCTTCGCTACACCAATAGAAATATTGGAAAAAGAATAAAATATAAAATCTTTTTAATCTTTTATTTCAATTCTTAATCCAAAACATTTGGGTGCACTACATTTTTCGTTTTTCCATCTGGGATATGAATAAACAGGCAACGTATATCTGTCCGTGCGTAAAGCACGGTTCCTCCAAATTCAGTCCGCATACTCGAAGCGCTTGTCCTTGCACCTTGTTGACTGACATAGCAAATGATAGGCGCACTGGAAATTGCAAACGCTTGAATTCAAATGCATGTCTGTTGGTATCAGTGGGATTCGCGGTATAGGCACAATTTCACCTTTCGCTTTGCCGGTCAGTATTGTTGCTTCAACTAAATTCGTCATCAACTTTTTTACATTCAGGCTTGTTCCACTACACAATTTTGGTGCATTTAATTCCGTAATAAATAACTGATAAGCCGACCTTCAAATTTAAACAATGCGGTGGCATACCAGACGGTTCCTGTGAATTCAAAAATTCACTGGATAATTCACTGCGTCATCTTGATTCATTGCGCTATCCACTGACTTGTATGTTGTCACCACACCTGGCAATTTTTTCAGAATGTGATGATTGATTTCATTGACATGTACATGTTTTGGTGCCAGTATTGCGCGTTCTCTCAACCAATCGTGATTCATGTAATTTGAACAATATTTGGAAACACTCGTTCAATTAATTCTTCTTTTGATTGGATCATTGTACAAAAATTGTTTGGCAATGTAATCAAACCATTTGTTTTGTCGAATGGAATTTTGCCATTTCCGATCTCTAACAATTGCTTCGAGAACTGCTCTGCAGACTGATCATTGTGCAACTGAACATGCATGTTTATGTGTAATGTTAATTTTTTCACATTGCCACAAAAGGAAAGACTTCAAACATGCATTGATCTCATCTGCCGGTGTTGATCGTGGAATAACGGGCAATGTTTGTCGAAAGTCACCTGACAATAAAATTAAAGCACCACCAAGAAGCCTTCGGTTTCCAAGTAAATCTTGCATCGTTCGATTTAATGCTTCCAATGATTTTTTGTTTTCCATTGTACACTTATCCCATAGAATGACCGCTGCTTGTGCAATACATTTGCCATCGCTGAATTTTGGATATGTTACAGGTTGGAATTTCACCCACCTGTATATTCAATGGCAATTTTAAAGCTGAATGAGCTGTTCGTCCTCCATCCAATTGCAATTCCAGAAAAGCGAGTGCCAAAGCAGTTTTCTATTGCGATCGGATAGTTGCTAAAATCAATGAAATCACAATGTTTTTCCGGTGCCGCCAGGTGCATCCAAAAAATATAATCCACCAGTGTTATCAGAAAACAGCTAGCATGATTTTGTCATATATATCCTTTTGTTGATGTTCAATTTGATGATGTTGGATATTATAATCGAAATAGCATTCGTATTTGTTGTGGATGAAATGAATCGATGCATCATGAAGTGTTGCGTCCCCAATGAGTGTCATCTTCTAACAAATTCAAGAGCGACATGCTTCGCGATATGTCTGACAAAAATGACCATGAACTCTTCTTAAATCCTGAAGTGGTTTTGGCCCTCGAACGTTTACCAACAACATTCGCAAATAGAAACATTCAGCATTGTTGGGATGCACCGTATACATCTTGCCCAAGGCATCTGTTTGGAAAATACCTGGATGACCATCAACTGGTATTCCTTGTTTACGCCGTTGAAATTTCTTCGATGATGCATTCCAGATGTAATATTGCGGTATATCAACATATATCAAATTTCTGGCAAATGTGTCGATTTCATACATATTAAAATAAGCAGTTAAAGCAGTTGCTGGTGGTTGTGCTGCTCTCTGCTGTACATTCTCAGTAGTGAAATAAACTCGTTGACCATTCTCCAGATGAACTGCCAAATGGACAACAACAGGATGTCTTTCGTGCAAAGGAAACGAAAAGATAGGCCAAACTGCTTCATTATTGCTTATGTATCGCCCCATTTGATATTGAGTGATTTCATCATTTCTATTTTCACCATCTACTCTAAAAACAGCCATATCACTTCCTTTATTCTGCCCTAAATTTGGTATATCTGCATACATTATAATAAGCTTTTTCCGTCTAACTCTGCCCTCGCCCCTCTTACACTTTTTCCTAATGTTTGTATTCACTCTTCCTCCGTATTTTTCGCTTCATCTATTTCCATCTTCGTCTCTTCTACCTCTTATCAGTCTCCTTCTCCTTTTCTCTTCTCTCAAGTTTTTCTCATTCTTCTTCATATCTTATTGCCAGTCGCAGATGGCGGTATGTATTTGTTCCAGTCACATTCCGATTCCCAGTCCCAGTCCCACTCCGAGTCTCAGTCTCAGTCCCAGAGTAGTCCTAATCCCAGTCACAGTCCGTTTCTGGTCTACTTCCCGGAAAAAAGCATCGTAAATACTAATATTGGCAAATTTATATACCAAATTTCAGGCACATCGAATAGGACGTATGTAAATAGGTATGTCGGTATTATTAATTCATGTCTTTATTTCGGCTTCGCATGCATATTTATCAGTTTTGCCAGGCTGATGCGACTAAATCGAATATCACAATGAAAATTACTTTCAAGCTATCAGCAACAGCATTTATTTGATATCCATAATACACACACATTCTAGGGGTATCCGGGTCCATGTTTTGGCCTATATCTCGAGACCCTACTCACCCAGCGGTGTAAAACTTACTATGTACTAAAGCACACATCAACAGCTTCAATTTGATATTCATAATGTAAAACACATCCTAGTGTTACCCTGATCCACGTTTTGGCCTATATCTCGAGACGCTAGTCACCAATAGGTATGAAACTACCCTGTACTAAAGCACTCACCAACAGCTTCAATTTGATACCGATAATGTAAAACACTATCTAGGCGTTCACGACCACGATTTCGCCTATATCTCGAGACCCTAATCACACAGGGGTATGAAAATTACCCTCTACTAAAGCACTCATCAACAGCTTTCTTTTGATATCCATATCCAATAAGCACATTCTAGGGTACCCGGGTCCACGTTTTGGCCTATATCTCGTGACCCTAGTCACCCAGGGGTATGAAAATTACCCTCTACTAAAGCACTCATGAACAGCTTTCATTTGTTATCCATATTCTATAAACACATTCCAGGGTACCCGGGTCCACGTTTTGGGCTAAATCTCGAGACCCTAGTCACGCAGGGGTATGCAAATTACCCTCTACTAAAGCACTCATCAACAGCTTTCATTTGATATCCATATTCTATAAACACATTCTAGGGGTACCCGGGTCCACGTTTTGGCCTATATCTCCAGACCCTGTGCGTCGATCCTGAATTTTCTTCGCTATGAACCTCACGGAGCCAGAGCCCTTTCCAACCAATGTAAAAACCGTGGAATCGTTCAAGCGTTCTGGAGTTATAGCGTCAGGAAAGAAAACCTGCAATTAAGCACCATCTATTGGTATGAAACGTAGCCGTAGCTTGGTGTGATATATCTCATGAACCGCTCGCTTAAATTCAATCAAACTTTGCAGAAATCATCTACATGATAGCCCAAATGTACCGTATTTTGGTTCAATTTGGTGGAGCCGGTCTCAAGTTATAAAGTAACACCAAAATGTGCACTTATTTTTATATATAGAGAATGCGCCATCTGTTGCGAGATACTGATAATGTTGGATTTGTTTATTGTCAATTACTAGTTTGACATTTCCCAGTGCTCATGGTTTATTAACAATTGGTTTTGTTTTATCGGCCTATTGATAAAGTATGCAAGGCTCGAAACGAGCTCAAGGCCAGAACAATAACTTTTTGTAATGATTATTGTTTTTTTAAATTTTTCTATAATTGAAAAATTATATTTTGTTTTTGGAATAGTACAAATCCACATTATCAGTGTCTTGCAACAGATGGCGCAACGTTGAATAAATATAGTTGGTAAGAAGGAATAGAAGTAGCAAATTTGTCAGTCAAAGCAACCACCGCTGTATAGCTAAATGGTTAGCGCAGCGTGCCTAAAACGTACTGATGATGAAGGCTTAGCACCCTTCGAAATGGATCTATCTGCGCAGCTAAGGCAGGTTGCTGAAAAATTTTCTACTTACTATTCCAAAAACAAAATTAAAATTTTCAGTTATAGAAAAATTGGTTAGCGCAGCGTGCCTAAAGCGTACTGATGATGAAGGCTTAGAAACCTTCGAAATGGATCTATCTGCGGAGCTATGGCAGGTAGTCTGAAAAATTTTCTACTTATTATTCCAAAAACAAAATAAAATTTTTCAATTATAGAAAAATTTAAAAAAACAATAATAATTACAACTAATTATGGTTCTGGCCTTGAGCTCGTTTCGAACTTTGAATACTTTATCAATAGCCGATAAAACAAAACAATTGTTAATAAACCATGAGCACTTGGGAAATGTCAAACAAGTAATTGACAATAAACAAATCCAACATTAGCAGTGTCTTGCAACAGATGGTGCAACGCTGAATAAATATAGTTGGTAGAAGGAATAGAAGTAGCAATTTGTCAGTCAAACAAACCACCGCTGTATAGCTAATGGTTAGCGCAGCGTGCCTAGAGCGCACTGATTATGAAGGCTTAGCACCCTTCTAAATGGATCTATCTGCGCAGCTATGGCAGGTTGTCTGATAAAACAAAAGCAATTGATAATTTAAGCACACAAGTACACTGATTGGAGTTTTAGATAGTAAAAGTTAAAATTCTGACCACATTAGCTGAATAAAAAGTGTTTAAATAATTGTTAGATAACAAATACAGACAGTGGTAGTTTAACAAATTCTGCTGTGGTAAGTGGTGAATATGATCTACTAGAATTTTGTGAAGCTTGCTTCACACGATTTTTCTTTTCCTGCAACATCTCTATCCTTAATATTGTCTCTGATCCAACTACTAGAAACGGTTCACGAAAACAGAAAAGTGCAAACATAAGCATTAAGTTTAAGTACCAACAAAGGCATTTCCCCCAATGAAGCTTTACTATTGAACGTTTCATTAACAAATTAAAAAATTTTACTTTTTACTAATTTTAATGAAAAAACTAAAGCTTAATTGTACCTAAACTTCATTGTATGTATTTTATACTTTGCTGTATTTTTTTAACTTACGCAAATATGTAATATCATCAGTTGTAATTTCCTCCGTGTTATTATCGATAACTGGTCTAATTT
>JARSSU010003588.1:0-26144 GCA_029619165.1 Eurosta solidaginis
AACTCATGGGTGAAAATCCTATAATCCTCTACATGATTAAAATTTTACAAGGACACTGGATAAAATTTTTAAAATATAGACCATAGTTTGCAGACGTTTGTCTTTCACAACATTGATTTCAATAGTCTTCCTTAAATCAAAACGATATTTTAGAATGAAAGTAGACCGATTTTAAATTGAAAGATGTTAACTGCTGTTTTCCGGCCTTATGATATAAGAGCTTATTATGAATGATCGCGTAGCTTTAGTTTTCAGACTAGTTCGACTTGTCCACTACGTTAGGGTAATAGCACACACAGTCATTAGTTCGACTGCCTTGGGAAAGCTTTTGCTTCACCAATATGAGTGTTCTTGCGAATGACAAAGCCTCACCTGGTAAATATATGTGCCTACGTATTCACATATGTAAAAGGAGCCGTAACGTGTAGGTGATATTTTAAACTTGGTTGATAGGCTATAATCAATGTGATTCACTCCTAGGGACTAGTTTTGGATAGGGCCGCCCAACTTTAGAAAATGTTAAACCAAGAGACTTGGGTGTTGAGTATGTGAGGTAAGAATAAAAGGAGTGTTTATGCCTCTAGAACTTACTAAAGGATTTTGCATCACTGATTTCGCTTATTCTTTCAGCCAATCGCAATATAAATTTTTTTTAAAATCGGCACCTTTTTGGGTAATTTACTTTTTTTAACAACTTGAGGACAAATTTAAAAACTATACTGTACGCTCTAAATGGTTCGAACAGAGTACGGACTAGCCATACGATATCAGCAACAATTGGTTCCAGAAGAAAGGTGCAGCAAAATGGCGCTACGTGGACTAGCATTTTTGATATCCGGGCGGACAAGCAACCAACCAATAATATCCCCATCCAAGAGGAAGTGACACATAATACTGTTTTATGCACCCATCAAAGAGAGCTTTGCCACAAGTCTATCACCCTAGGATTTATAAAGATTTTTCTCTCCCTATCCTTTTTCAGTGGTGTATGTTGATCAGATACATGCTTAGGATGAAAAGGCTGACCTGTCAAGGACCATTCGCTCCTACCTTATATATACCACGATAAGATCTCAATGTGATAACAAGCAGATGTGCAGGGTGGTTCCTATAAAACAAATAAACGATTTTTTCCAGTATCACCACTTCAAACGGGTTGACCAAAGTCAAAAATATCACACACGAGTTTTAACCAGCTTGGAGACGGGAAAGTTTACATTTAATTATTTTTTCTCTACCCAATACTCAAATTAATAATACAATACTGCAGTGGATGTCGTCATATATAGGTTATGATTTGTAGAGCGATTTAGTTCTGCAGTTAGTATAATTTCTCCAGCATCAAATTAAAGAAATCGCACACCCTGTCTGAAACCTCGTTTAGTTAGTGATGATGATGTTGCTCAACGTCAGTTTGTACAGCCGTATAAATTTCACGGGGAATCTAAATTCGGACATGGAGCATATAGGCAGCCCTCTTCGTGCTTTCGAAGGGTGGTTTAGAATCGACGAAGGGTGAAGTGTATCTTTTTCGTGTTTTTTTCGATGGTAGATCTAACAGGTCTGAAGCCACATCTCAGCGGTACATCGCTGTCTCCATTTAGAAGGGCAAACAAATGTTCTCTTCATTATCTTAGTACTCTCTGCATATCGGTTACGAGGTCGCCGTTTTTCGTGTCTTACCTTTTCGTTCGATCTCAAAACCTTCTATCTTGTGCTGGTTTTTTGATGAAAATTGGGAATTTTTACTGATGGCTTGCAGCTCAAGCTTTCGCACTCACTCCTTTCTGTCTCTGCTTTTTTCTTCCTGTAAAGGCGTCTTCGTTCCCTTTTCAATTCGCAGAAGCAGTAGCACACTTTTCTTGTTGCTTTCGCTTTTAAGGTAGCCCCATAGACAGCGTAATTTTTTTTGTTTGTTGAAAAGCGGATTTTTCATTGCACCAGCTGTGTTTCCTCAGTCGCCGTTAACCAATTTGCTCCCACTGCTCCTGCATTCCATCGGGTTGACTTGTGCTCTCAGAGAGCAGGTGTGTGGGACGAGTTGCGAAATAATTAGCAATGGCAGCTTCTTTGACATCTAGTTGTCCTTGCGTGTGTGTTTCTTGCTGTTAGCTGCGCATAGGCGTGTGAGTATTTTAGCTATGACGAGATAGTGATCCGAGTACATGTTAGGTCCCCGGATCGTGAGCACATCTTAAAAACTGGAGTCATGCCGACCGGCTTTCACAACGTAGTCGATCTGACTACGTGTTTCTCGATCGGGGGACTGCCAAATAGCTTGATGACTATTTTTAGGCATGAACCTCATGCTGGATATCACCGTGTTTCGAGCACTGGGGAAGTCGATCTCCTCATTCCAATAGGAGAGTTTTCATTGTGGAAGCTGAACTTTCTAGCCGTGGTTTCCAGAAACACCTTTTTTGCTCGCCCTGGCGTCAAAGTTGCCAAAGAAGACTTTTATATCATGGCGTGCGCAGCGCTCGTATGCGCCCTTTTAAGTGTATATAGAATGCGTTTTTCACCGCATCGTCCTACTCCGCCATCGGTGCTAGGTTGCAGATGAACATATAACAGAAAAAAACTTCTGCTTTTATTCGGATATCGCGAGAAGTTCTTCCATCATTCGTGTACGACCAACGACGGAAATAATTACAATTTTTTCTTTTCGGAGTGCAAAAAGTCCTCGTAAAAAAATTGTCCTATATGGAAATTTTGAGTTCCCAGGTATCCCTATATCAATATCATGTCGAATCATGCATCTTTTTATTTTCCGAACTTTTTCCATAAAAGTCCACATATAAAGTAAAATCTGTATTTTTATTTTTTGGGTCCGATAGAACTAGTTACACTCGGACTTTTAAAAATAAAAGTCCGGAAATAAAAGTAAATCCGGACTTTTATTTTATAAGGCCAAAATAAATGTACGGCTTGATAACACAAGAAACGGCTTATCCGAAAATAATGTTTATCTTGATCCAAATACATATATTAAAAGTCCAAAATTAATAGTTTCGCAAGGAATTATGTTATAAAAGTGTAACGATTTAAGGAAAACTCCGCTTATTTTACACCTTTTACTAAAGTTCGTATCACTAAATTGTTTAATAAATAACTCCAATATTCAATAATGCAAAATGGTCTTTATTAGACTACTTTGATAGAACTTCACAATAACACTTATACTTCGCAATCAATAGCGTGCTTAAATCAAACTGCTTCATCGTGCCTCAGCTGCTGTTGCTTTTATACTGTTTGGTTTCCTCGTTGGCATATTTCTAGGCGTTTCTATTCTAGAATTTACTAGTTAGTTACCAGCTATAAAATTACAAGCTATAACTACGTTTATAACTTCTCATATGCGCGTGTATATGTGAAGTGATACTTCCAAAGATAATTGCCTACTTTTGGGAGCATCTCAGATAAGATAGTGTTTGTGCGTCCCTCTCCTCTGAGTGTACGTACATATGTGTAGCCATAATGATTGATTCGTTATTTAGATACAAGTAACTGCCTGCTTTATTGTTGTTGAGGCTTCATTTACTTAGCAGCAGACTAGTGATGTGAGTATCAATTAGTGCACATTATTCGTCACAAAAGGAATAACAGTTTCCGCCCCTGTGTACGACAGTACTTGGCGACGAGGTATCCTCCCACCGCGAATTCGACACTGAAACTGTTAGTTTGCTTACCCTAATACATACCTTATACATTTAGATACATTTGTATGTGTGATGTACATCATATTTACATGTCGTGCAAAATCAGATAGAAATCTCCATGAACAGTGAGCATAGATGGGTGACGAGGTGGACTTGCGTTTATCAGTGTCCTTGAAGCTAATTTCGATGCATTTCGTTTACGTTTGATGTCATCATATTGAAGTTTTAAACAATTGCGATTAGAAAAGGGCAAACCTATGAAGCTTTCACAAAAAATTAGCACGCAGAGGTGAGCAGCTAGCGACAAACTAATCAGCGATAACGTCATCAAAGATAACAATAGTGATGGCTTAAGCAGTGACGCGAACACTGTGACAAAAAAGCAAACACTCAAACGGACATATAATAAATGGCACGAATTTTCTATTTCCTGACAAAAAAAAGCTTATTAGTAGCACATAGCCAGTTTATTGACATACAACGAAAATAGCTTGACTGATGGCGACCACCGACCCAACGTACTGTAGTGGTCGGTCCCATAGGCCAAAAACAGTGAAAAGTTTGTCACCAAATGTGTCGTTAGTATCTCTTATTAGAACAGCCTTTTAAAAGTATATTTGTGTTTTGTTGTATTCGAACTGTACTCTTTAAGAATAGCTTTAAATGTGAGGTTATGGTATTAGTTGTTTTTTGCAGTGTGAGCAAGTTAAAAATAAGTGCAAGTTTAAGCTATTTAAAAATACATAAATATCATTGTATTGAAATAATAAAAATGAATGTTGAAGTCAAAGGTATTTACTTCGTTTTGAAATATTTTGGTGTCTTAGGTTGTTGTGCTTTTTTTTGTTTGTTATTAAAACTTCACCAGTGCCTTTATTAGTTTTTATTTGCACAAAGATTTGGGTTCCTCACCGATCCTCACGTTGGGACTTATATCTTATTATTGGTCAAAGTCTAAGATTCTAAAGTGTTAATATCAGCTGCCACTAACTATGTTTTGCGACAGTTTTCTGACAGCGTCACTCTGATAAATTATTGTCGTATGTTACATGTGCTTACATGTAACATACGACATTATTTTATCCAGTCTACGATGTGCAAATGTAAATTTTGTGTGTGTTTGTTGTTTAATTATTGTTATATCTGCAAGATCTTTTAATAACTTTAATTTCTTTATTTAATCCTATTAAACATGGTATGCGTTTGCGATAGGCACACTTTACCAATTCCCCCCCACCCACACTTCTACTTACTTTTGTATGCATGCGGTGAAAGTGGATGATTGTGGGTCGGTATGAAGGTATACCCGCACCAATTTTATGAAAAAATAGTTCTAACATATTTGTAAAGCCGTGACCAAAGATTCACGTTGGTATCTCTATTGAAGTATTTTTGGCCACCAACTCCATATAAGACCGACAGTGTGCAACGGTTGGCCAGTCAACAGGTGTGATCCTACTGAGACTACACACCACTACATTAGAGCAATAGTCCCATAAGCGGCGTAGTGAGTGCATTGTACGCGTTTTTATTTTAAATAATTGTATAAGTATACGTGTGCATGTGTTAGTGTTAAGTTGACAAGCGCTACCAGCAGGTCGCAGCATATAAAAGCAAAGCAGCATTTGCTTACTATTCTCAGTTGTAGTCGACTTTTAGGCGTTTAAGCATTGAATGTGCGTTTTACAAATGCGAAACATTTTAAATGTGAATATTCTTCAAATATTTTGATTTACTTAAAGCGCGGTGTAACAATATTAATTTATATTTTTTATTTAAATATTGCATTATTGAAGTGTTGGCCATTTCATTTGTTGAATTTCGTTTAATTTTTGCGTTAAGCGCGTGTGGAGCAGATAACCCTACAGCATGTGGCTTTTAAAGCCTGATATTTAGCAAAAACTTGCAGATTACTTGCTGTTGAAAAATTGTTCACAATTTACAGCATTTGTTTGTTGTAATTGTAGGGGAAAGGTGGACAACAGTTGTGACCGCAGCATGTTTACTTTGTGGCGGTTTAAGTGGTCGTTGTTGCTGCTGTTGTTCATGTCTATCATGAACAAAGGTATGTGGAAGTACAAAATGATAATTGGATGAGCTACTAGAGGATTTTGAACATCGGATTTCAAAAAATAATATGAGTATATTTTGCTTTAAAGCGGAAAGATGAGGGAATTGAAATCAGTTTTACAGCATACCAGTAATAAACGCAAACCTCCGATGAGACTTAAACACAGCTTAGTTTCCAATTTGCGACTTACTACTTTGTAATTTATATTAAAAATTGGCGGGACAAATTTTAAGCTTGCTCCGAACGGTATGTGCAAGCAGACGAATTTTCGCTTTAGAGATTTTCATGGCAGAAGATACTCGAAGGGTTTGCCAAAGCACTACCGAGGACCGGCCTCGATTTAACAAGTATTTTGTAATTAAAAAAAAATTATTTGAGATTGCTTTTTCCGATGCTTAAGCACAATGCCTTTGGTGTGGCAGGTGAGCACACCACGGCGCACGATGTGGACAAATTGAAGTTTTTCAAAATCTGTGCAGATCGCAATTTATAACAAATTTTTTAAAATTTTGTCTTATATAAAGATTTGGTATTAAATAAAACTAAGGATCCAATTTTTGGTGTTTATAAAAATTGTTTGTGTGCCTAACTCAAAGAAATGAGAAAGTTTTTAGAAAATTGTTTCACCGGCTCCTGTGGAAAATATTTATAACGAAAATCAGGCCAAATCATTGTGGGGATATGCTAAACTAAAATATGGTTATGAAAATTACAGACTCTGCAAGAGAAAAAAACCAAAAATTTCGAAAAACAAGTTAGTTTGCTTGACAGCTTTGGAGTTATTGCCATAACGCGCATGCTATGAAAAATTACAGAAAAAAATTCATTAAAAATCAACGAGAAATATTTATGGTCTTCAAAATTGCGTTACAAAATTTATTTTTCGCAATTTTTTGGGGAATTTAAAATTGTCTTAACCCACACGCCAGATCTGGCAAATCCTACAATGATTTTTAATTGTTCGAAATAGTTTCAGTTGACTTAAGCCCGATTTTTCAGTAGTTGTTTAAGTTAAGCTTAAGCTAAGTTTGCTTAACTCTAGTCAAATTTAAACTCCAGTTAAACTACTGAGTAGTTTTTCAGTCACAGTTTAAGGCCGCCTTTGTGGTAGGCTTTTTTGTACGGCAACATTAAAATAAAAAAATAAATGTAAGGCGCTATAACCTCCGAAGAGATCTAAGGCCGAGCTTCTCTCCAATTTGCGTCGTGCTCCTCTTGATTTTCCCTACAAATTGGCCGGACGGGACCTACATGTTTTATGCCGACTCCGAACGGCATCTGCAAGGCAGATGAGTTTTCACTGAGAGCTTTTCATGGCAGAAATACACCCGGAGCGCTTGCCAAACACTGCCGAGGGGCGACCCCCGCTTAGAAAAATTTTCTTCTAATTGAAAAACCTTATTTCTAAAATTTTGATGTTGCTTTCCCCGGGGGTGAACCTGCGGGCATACGGTGTGGTAGGCGGAGCACGCTACCATCACACCATGGTGGTCGCCACATTGGTATTTTATTATCTAGATAATTTGTAGATACGACAACAATTGGATTTGCTTTCCCAACTAACATTTAAATTATAATTATCCAGCCAAATGTATATCTAGTTGCGGAGGTGATATCCAACATCATTATCTAGTTATTCTTAAACCAGATAGTTCTCAGTTGATATCCAACTTCATACTCCAATTACTATCGAACCTTTGAGAGATTTTGAGAAATGTACAGTTCTCAAATGAATATTCAACATATTTTTCCGGTTGATATACTACATTTGATATCGAGTTGAGGTTAAGCTGAAACAAGTAAGGAAGGCTAAGTTCGGGTGTAACCGAAATTTTATACTCAGCTGAGAACTTCGGAGACAAATAAGGAAAATCACCATGTAGGAAAATGAACGTAGGGTAGCCCTGGAATGTGTTTGTATGACATGTGTATCAAATGGAAGGTATTAAAGAGTTTTTAAAAGGGAGTGGGCCATATTTCTATAGGTGGCCGCCTTTTCGAGATATCGCCATAAGGGTGGACCAGGATGACTCTAGAATGTTTTTGTACGATATGAGTATACAAAATAAAGGTATAATGAGGATTTTAAAAGGGAGTCGTCCTTAGTTGTATATGTGAAGGCGTTTTCGTGATATCGACCAAAATGTGTACCAGGATGACCCAGAACATCATCTGCCGGGTACCGCTAATTTATTTATATATGTAATACCACGAAGAGTATTACTGCCATGATTCAAGGGCTTTGATTTCGCCCCGCAGAGCTTTTTCATTTTCTTCTACTTAATATGGTACCCATTTTACAAAGTTTTTCTAAAGTTATATTTTGCGATAAAAACCAATCCAATGGCAATGTTTCATCCCTTTTTTCGTATTTGGTATAAGATTATGGTATTTTTTTTCATTTTTCGAAATTTTTGATATCGAAAAGTGGGCGTGGTCATAGTCGGATTTCGCTCATTTTTAATACCAAAATAAAGTGAGGTTAGATAAGTATGTGAACTAAAAGATATATCTATTTTTCTCAAGTTATCCTGTTAACGGCCGAGCGCAAGGACAGACGGTCTACTGTGTATAAAAACTGGGCGTGGCTTCAACTGATTTCGCCCATTTTCACAGAAAACAATTATCGTCATAGAAGCTATGTCATTACCAAAGTTTACAAGAGATTGGTGAATTTTTGTTCGACTTATGCATTAAAAGTATTCTAGGCAAATTAAATGAAAAAGGGCGGAGCCATGCCCATTTTGAAATTTTCTTTGATTTTTGTATTTTGTTGCACCATATCATTACTGGAGTGGAATGTTGACATTATTTACTTATATACTGTAAAGATGTTCAATTTTTGTTATAATTTGACTTTAAAAAAAATTTTTTTTAAAAGTGGGCGTGGTCGTTCTCCGATTTTGCTAATTTTTATTTAGCACACATATAGGAACAGGAGAAACGCTCTTGCCAAATTTCATCAAGATATTTTCAATGGCTGCCAATTACAGCTTGCAAAAGTTTTAAATTACCTTCTTTTAAAAGTGGGGGGTGCCGCGCCCGTTGTCCAAAATTTTACTAATTTTCTATTCTGCGCCATGAGTTCAACGCACCTACGAAGTTTCATCGCTTTATCGATCTTTGGTAATGAATTATCGCACTTTTTCCGTTTTTCGAAATTTCCGATATTGAAAAAGTGGGTGTGGTTATAGTCCGATTGCGTTCATTTAACAGTGATCTGAGACAAGTTCCCAGGACTTATATACCAAATTTCATCAAGATCCTCAAAATTTACTCAGTTATCGTGTTTACGAAGGACGGACGACGACGGGCGGTCGACGGACATGGCTAATTGAATTTCTTTTTTCGCCAGATCATTTTGATATATAGAAGTCTATATCTATCCCGATTTGTTTATGCCGTTACGGGGTACCGTTATGCGAACAAAATTAATATACTCTGTCAGCTCTGCTCAGCTGAGTATAAAAAAGTCTACAAGGTGGTACCAACAAAGCCAACAGCTATTTACTGTGAAAAATAAACACCTGATTGATAGCAGTAATGAAGCGTAATTTTTATTTTATTTTATTTTCGTGAAATACTATATTGAAATCCACACTTGAGTTCAGTCAAGAACCAGAAGTTGGAAACGATCATTTTTTCGTTTGCTAAAATGAGCATTTGTGGCCATAAATTGAAATAGGGTATATTTGTTATTTTTTCAACTTAAGTATAGCATTTTTCGGTTATAAAAAATTCCCTCTTTTGCCGTGTACACTGTGTGTCTCAAGTTTAGCCACTGTTCCGTAAAAACTCCTGAGATTTTAGAGGTATGCTAGTTTATCAACATGAGCTCTAATGGTAATCAAGCCCAAATGCTTGTTTTGTATATTCGACGCCATTTCGAACGAATGCAAATCACCGATAGGTTAACTAGAGTTTAACCCTGCCAGATTGGCCGCTTAAGCTCAGATTAAACTTAAGTTAAAGTATACTGAAAAACTGCAGAATAAGTTTAAGCGTAGTTTAACTGACAAACTGAGTTGAACTTGTACTGAAAAAGCGGGTCTTACTTGACAACAATTTATGGTTAACTTGTAGTTGGCCTCCATTACTGCAAGGTAGAGCAACAGTCACTCATACGCCAGTGGCCCAACTTCATCCTTAATTGTTTTGTTGTTTTTCTTAAAGTTGTTATGTAAATATGCATATCGATGAAATAATGTTCTTACTTACTTACTTAATTGGCGCTTTAACCGTTTAAAACGGTTATATCCATCCGATTACGCGCTCCAGACGTTTCTACTTTTAGTTAAACGAGCCAATTGGTCACACCAAGGTAATTTAAATCATTTTCCACCTGGTCCTTCCCGCGAAGTGGGCGCCCGCTTTCTCTGCTTCCATAGCCGTGTTCCGATAAAAAATGCTTTCTTACCCGGAGCGTCATCTTTAATTGGCATAACATGGCCTAACCAGCGTAGCCGCTGCATTTTGATTCGCTGAACTATGTAGATGTCTGCGTAAAGCTCGTACAGCTCATTATTAAATCTTCTTCAGTACTAGCCGTTGCCAACGCTTAGAGGTCCGTAAGTCTTTCGAAGAACACTCCCAGAGCCGCTTTATCATGATATTGTCATGGTCCATGGTTTTGCCAAGGCATAAATTCGCTAGTCCTTGATGATGCTCAATGACAGCATATACTCCGTTATGTCCTCATTCACCATCAAACCCATCTTTTCCGCTTCCTTTTCCAGTTTGGAGTAAGCAGAACTACGGCGCGGGTGTTCAGCAGGCGATGATATCAAAGTCGTCAGCACACGCCAGTAATTGCAAACTTCAGTTAAACTTGACTGAAAAATTGCATAAGTTTATGCGTAATTTAGCTGAGTTGAACTTGTATTTAAAACCCGTACCTGTTAAAATAACAGGTTTCCGTGAACATAAGAATATCAGAGGCTGTTGATATGATGGAGATTTATATAGCACAGTAGTCATAAGATCAAAAAAGTGAGCGTCGTGAGAGTAAAATTCTCTTTAAAGTTAGCCTAACACTTATTCACTGTTGAAATTACCAATGCAATCAGTTCTTTAATCAGTTAAGTCAGTTAGATTGATTGAGGACCTGCTATTTTTACAGAATATTGTTAATTTGAGACCAGTTGTTTATATTCTGTTGAAATAATTAAAAAAATTTCTTCTCTTGTCAAAAACTCGGTTAAATCAACCATAATGCCATCTATTTTACTGAATGTCTGTTTATTCAAGAACAACCAACAACTGATTTGTTGCTTTTAATAGCTTCATTTCTTTCGGTGTAGAATATAAATAGCAGTCAAATTTTAATGTTTATTTTTAATGCAGTCCTAAAAGTAATGTAATAACTATTTGAGCAAAGAAGTCAAATTCAAATTTAAGGTTTTTAACTGAGAAAATTAATAAACTTAAAATTTTAACAGAAATTTATTTACAAAAAATTCAGGCTTCTTCTGAAAAAGGACAACCATTCCCATTTCTCCATTTTCCCCTCTATAGGGAAGTCGATCTCTTTACAAAGGTCGATGGTGGCATTATTTTCAATTAAAAAGAATTAAAAAAAATCTTTTTTTTATTATATTTTCAGTTATTTGAGAAAAATATAAATTTGTTTAAAAACCATATATGCAATACTCCTATATTGCTAATACAAAATGCTGGCAATGTGTTTTTAATGCGAAATCAAAACAAGAAAGCCTATAAATAAATGCAATATACTGCCGTCCATAGCAAAAAGGCAGTAAAGTATAAAAAGTAAAAACAAAGAAAATTGAGTTTTTATTTGGGAAATTTAAAGTTGACCGGTTTTTCATACAGTATCGTTTACCGTATGATATGCATGATTTTTATGGAGAACGGCAGATCGAGCGACACTGCCGCCAAACTAGCCAATTTCCAACTTTTGTTGCCAGAAAAGCAAGTAGCGAAAAAGAGCTTTGTATCAATAGAATTTTACTTCCTAAATTGAATTATAACATTAAATTGGAGAACACTAAAATTTTTTAAAATGGGAGTGGCACCGCCCCTTTTATGACTAAGCAATTTTCTATGTTTCGGGAGCCATAACTCCAGGAAAAATGTACGGATCGTAATAAAATTGTGTTCACATATTTTCCATATAGCAGAAAATATTTCTGGTAAAAATAGACAGGATCGGTTAAAGATCACGGCAACTTAGATATAAAACAAGTTTAAAAGGGTCGTAGACTAGAATAATAAGCTATAACTTAGCAAGAAATAGTTCTGAATCAATGGTATTTCACTTATCAAGTTTTATTGTAAGAGGAAATGGGGAGACCTTTTTCTTTTAAACGGGCGGTGCCACGTTTATGTAGAAAAGTAATTATCTGGTGCCACGTTTTATGTAGAAAAGTAATTTATCTGAAATGAAATGTACAATTGAAGATCACGCTGGGTATATAATGTTCGGTTACACTCGAACTTAGACACCTTTACTTGTTTCAATTAAATTGGCATGAACTTAATGGGGCGCAAGAAAATAGAAAAATTTCATTAATATATACATTAGAGTGGTCCTTATACGTCAAATTACCTGTTTTTTCCAGTCTTCCCTTTAGACGCTATTACCTCTGCCAAAAATATAAAGTTTGGTCCTAATTTGGGACGGTTCAAAAAAGTGTAGCACCGGCCCCAAAGTTAAGTTTTCTCTATGGAGATTAAACAAATTTATTTAATTATTTGTTTTCTTGTACCCAATATCGATAAAGTTATAGTTGGCGATATCATATGTATATAAATTTTGGTCCCGATTAGAAACACTTAAGGGGTGTTAAAGTTCATATTGTAATATTGAGTTTTCAAAGGATAATCTGAGCTAAAACCCTTGTGCAACACGCCTTAACCGATTCCAATCGGGACCAAAATATATATGTGATATTTTTGAGCTTCGTATTATTGTTTGAAGAGGTGGAGACTGGAAATAAATCCATTATATGGTAAAAAGGAGCATCCTAATGTATATAAATATAAACATAATAACTACGTTCACAAAAAGCATAGGTATATATATATAACCACGATAATCGTGTTTTATGAGAATAATATCAGTATTATTATTTAGCAAGTACAAAAGTAAATACTGACAATGCATAGCTTTTGCATTTGAAAAAAAAATGTTGTTTTTTAATGGGCCTATTCAAAGAATTTCCTTATTACAGAAATTTCCCCTGCAAACGAAATCATATTATTGCTTTTTGAAAGCAACAAAAAATAGAACAAAGCAAAACTTTCTTATCAGCGATTGACATACAAAGTCATACAAGCTTTGATACTAAGCAATTATCTTCCAAAAGAGTTTGTGGAGTATGACTTAATGCATTTAAACACAGGTTTTTTCTTTCAAATAACAATACAATACAAATTAATTAAACAATAATGCAGTATCAAGGATACGTTATTGATGGTTTTTTATGCCCTTTCTTCTTCTTATTTGTCCCATTAAAACTATTTACGTACCTTGCATTTAATGCGACTGTTCCGGGCCTAGTCGCAGGGGACTAGGAGACTAGGGATGAATCCACCGGCATTTGAGAAAATCGTGTTCAATAGTAGGTGTTAAAAGTTTGTATCACTAATATTAACCTAATTGACTGTTGGCAAATTAAAATCCCCAACAACCACAAGTCGATCATTATTTCCCATCTCAGAATGCAAGTCGCGAATGGCGAAGCTATATAAGAACATCTAACAGTTACGCGAAAGACACAAAACAAAATTCCTACAGCTATGAATTCGATATCATGATATTGTATACAATCGTGTTGCTCTGGATGCAGATGTCTTCTTATCTACCTTGGAGGCGCAACTACATCAATCAGTTGTCGTGTATGCCTCGGAGACCAGACGTCTTAAGAAGATATTCCGTGGCAGTTCTAAGTGGGAAATTTGGCAGCCTGTAACTTTCTCCGTTGCAGGGATTTGAGGACTTTGATGCATCTTTGTGCATTGTAGGCAATTTCGAATGCATTTGTATTGAGCAGAGACTGTGTTCGAACGTCACACCAAAAGTTGTTGGGGTCCACAGTGGTAACGCTATGCCATCGAAGTGGCTGTCCAGTTGTTCTTTTATGTGCAAGGTTCACGGCGTGAACAATATGGCCGTATGTAAATTAAATTTGGTAATATAGGAGGGGGCAAAAAATATTCGGCCCCGGGCGCAAGAAAAACCTCACTCCGCCACTGATACATACTAACATTATATATATTCTCTACTAACTCTATTTTCATTTGCAGTTGCAGCGAAATGGCCACCTGACTCCCCACCTCAGTTCTTTCCACAAAATTGGCCTCATGATAACATTGACGACTATGGAGTCGATGCACGCAGTTTTGGCAATGAAAAATCCAACAAAGGAAACGGAAATGACTTATTTGACAAACAAATTGTCGCTGAAAGGACATGGCGAGATTTGTTCCACACAAATAAAGTTGCTGATACTGCTGCCGAAGAAATACGTCAACAAAAATTGAAACGGTTAGGTAGTTGGTTATTTGGTAAGCAGATAACCCAAAAGCAACAACAACAGATACAAGAATACAAACAGTCACAAGAACGTCAACAACAACAATTATGGAATGGCAATCGTAAACAAAGCGAAAGTATTTTCTTGTACAAGAAGGCCCCTGAAATTTGGCCATATGAAGACGACAAAAACTCAGTTGAAACGGATGTTATTGAAAAAGATGTCAACGATGGGCAGACCAAGGCTGAGGATGTAGAAAAAGAGGATCTGGTATTGAACACACTGTGGAATAATAATTACAAAGGAGACAAGCAATCAATTACTGACCAGCTTATGGGAGAGTCACTAACTCCAAATATCGAAAATAATCCATTTGCGCGCATACGACGCCTAGACTATGCCTACATACCCTTTACGGCATACAAGAATGAACAGGAGCGAAAACTCAAGGAAGCCAAGAAGACTGCAGATAATGAACGACGCAATTTTTTACCCTCAATAAGCGCTGGTAAGTAATTGAATTCACGCGATTAATGCCACGAAATATTAACGAGCAATAATCAAAATAGGCCCTTCGCCCCTGCGCCTATCACAGCTTTCAAAGCAGACTTAATATCATGTAATTACTTTCGCTAACCTTGGAGAAATGCAGATGGAATAGTCAACTATCCCTTTCCTCACCTAGAATATGGGGTATATAAAATGTATATGCCATTCCAGCAAGATTTTTAGCATTCCTTAGCATACCCCGTTTACTATCCAACGAATTGCGACACTAACCTATGCACAGTTCGAAGCACTACACAGTTCATAGAGCTAAACAAATAAAACTTTCACTTCTTCGTTTAGAATTTGTGCTCCCGACACCAAATTAAGACAATTGCATGCAGACCAGCATTCTTACCAACTTTGACTTCATCCAGGCAGGACAGACTATGTCGTGCCGACAAGTAGCCCTGTGCCAGCTTCAATAGAGGTAATTCATAGCCCGCATGGATACAATTGACCCAGATATATAGACTCAAGGGGTTGAAAAGCGCATTTCATAGCTTCCGCAACCCAGTTGTCAGCCTCACCTACGCGATGCGAATCCTGCTACAAATTCGAATGTATCGTACATATATTTAGAAGGCGAGGCATGAGGCACTATGAGGTGGGGGCGAAATGGAAAATAAAGTTCCATGAAGTAATATTAAATCATTCCCGAGATGGTCGAGCTAGTACCATAATGGTGCTTGTTACAGCATCTATAGTCGGCAAAGAACCATCAACATCGATAATACACCCCAAAACCATCGGGGAGTGTTCTTATCCCTACAACAACAACATCTTATTGGGCTGAGGTAGGCGATGGTGAGAGAGCTTTGCCGATCTCCATAGTGCCCGAATATGTTGCTTAGCAGATTAGGGGATTTCAACTACGCTGTTCCTTCTCATAGAAGAATCCAGGGTGTTATACGGACGGTTCCTAATGGATGATTTATAGTCACGGGTATATTCGGCTTTATTTCAACCGAGCATTTTTAATACCGAACAGCATCGGAAAGTAACGTTGGCCTTACTACAGTAAGAGACTTTATTTAATATTACGTACTAGTCCTTGAGCCTGCCTTCTCATAATTTAATGTTGACAAGGTGGAGAACCGAGGAAGACTTGCCGCAAGCACCGGTACTGATTTTAAACGGTAGTAGGAATAACAAGCTTCGGCTGAAGGCTAGCCGCATTAACAAGACAAGAGGGTCTAGAGCTGTAGGATCGAGAAAGCAAAAACCTCGACATATGCAAGACAGAAAGAGGGCAGGAAAAGTGGCGATGTGTCAACAACGATTGTGGAAGTGGGGTTTATGCCGAAAGGGGGCAACATTAAGACCGCAGCTTTCTCGCAGAGGTCAAAGGGAGGTAGCACTGAGGCTCCGGATGTTATCGAGAGGGTGACGTGACGAAGCAGTTCCTGACTGTGTCTGGGTCTCGAGTCACTTAGATTTTCGGAGGAATTATTCAGGGGCGATATGGGTATTATTCGATACAATGCCGTTGCTAGGAACCGATTTCCCAAGTTTCTATAGATTACGTCACAGTTAGATTATGAGGAATTGGATCTAATTGGTACTCCCAATCGGCTTCAGTGAAGATTGTGATGTTAAAATCATTGCTAGGCTATGTTGATTACAGCTGGTAAGAAGCGGATTTCACATAGTAACAACTGTGGATCGTTAAACTACTTAAAGAATGAGGTGCATGGGTAGGAGGAAGGCGACGTAATCCTCCATACACGGAAGGGTGGCTTAAATAAAACTTTCTGTGGAAAAAAAACCACCGGTAGGTCGGTAGATATCATCTTACCACCACAACCGAAATCTATATTATACGATCTGTCCAGTTACCTCTATGCAAACTCATGTCTTGAGTTCGAGCCTAGAGTCCTTTAATCAATACATATTGGCATATTTCTTACAGGCGCTATCGCTCACTTAGGCAATTTCTTTACGGATCTCTCAAAAAATGTGCACTATAATGAGAAAATGCAACCATCGGTTCATCCGCAGGCAAAACTCCTTGAAGGTCAACATCCATTGCGACAATTGCACGAGAAAATGACGGGTAAACATGAAGCTAATGCGGGTTTGTTAATTATACAAAGAAAAAACTGACAAGAGACTAATTAAAATTAAAATTTTGTTTCTTCTTTTTATTTAGAATTTATTCATGATTTTCGTACATATCGTCCATCACAGAAAATTCGTTCCTTGGTATCGATGAATCCACGTGGCTATCATGGCGCCCAATTTATCGATCCAAATTATATGTGGGTTGGTTTGGGTAAATAGCAGTCCGCGCGGCGGCGTTGTGGTAGTTGACATTGTGCCACAAATCCACCCAGTTGGCAAAGAGTACAAGAAAGAGATACCTAACTGCCCTGCTCTCATTCTCATCTCTTACCGCAGCGCACCAAAACTCGTTTTAAATGTAACAACGAAAACAACAAAAACAATACATTGCAGTGCTGTAAGTTTTGAACAAAATCCAAAATTAAATATAAGTTAAGTCTTTTCCATTCTTGATTTTACGAGAACTTTCAACTTAGCTCTCTCACGATGGTCGACTGACGATTAACCCTTTATAAGGCATAAGGATTCAGAGGAATAAAACAACTTGCGCTTATATTTTTGGCATGTTTTTATTTATATAACAAAAATAAACTTAAGATAAAAACACTAATTATTTCGGAAGTTTTGGAAAAATAGGTGGTAAAAATATTCCCCCTGCCATTCAACAGACCCACATTGCATGTGACATTATTTTCTGTGAAATTGTGCAAAACAAGGCGTAATGCAAAGGACATTACACTTACTGCATTTTATTTTGCTACGCTTATTTTTTACCTTTGTGCTGCACAATTTACAGCGTCGGTCTCCAACTCTGCCGGCATACCTACGTTTACAAACCGCAGGTCTTCAGGTACAGCATTTACACTTTTTTGGTATGCCTCTGGGCATGCGTGGTTTCTTGCAGACGTATGTAGGCAAGCTTGATCTTCTGTTTCTGCTGCTATATCCACCAATCAGACCTCTGGCAACAGCCACCCGAAATTCTAAGTTGGTAGGCTTTTCTACTCTCCATGTTAAGGAATATAAAATGAATGAGTTTGTCACACTTGCGTCCACCAAGAAGTAGAATATCCGCAACCACCAGCGTTTACTTCTTACGATGGCATACGTCCCCTTCACTTGGTCGAAACGGTCGACACCGCCCATTCTTTTGGTGTATTCTTTCACAACCCTAGGACAATGTACAGCCTCCCTGGTGCCATGTTTTTGCGTTCTTTGTACAGACGCTACTTCTACTTTAGGATGAAATGCCGTTGTCAACAATAAAACCTCTTTAGTATCTTGCCACACAGCAAATGCTACATCTTGTTTAGTTCTCCACAATTCACCTTTTTTCAACTTTAGGCTTTTGTTTCTGCCGTTTCTATTTGTTATTTTTTATTATGTTAGGTAAAATTGATCTATTTCTTCTCACTGTTCCAGTGGCATAAATATTTTTTCATACAAGTACTGCATGAGAGAAAAGTCGCCAAAAAAGTTATCTAATGTAACATGAGTCTTGAAACCTTCTTGTGCTAATTGACTTGACAATTTCTTTACGACATAAGCCCCTAGACCTTCTTCTGTTCCTTGTCCTGTTTTAACTGTATATATTTCGTAGTTATATAAGTACCCTGAGCTACTATCACAACAGCGCCATACTTTATAGTCCCCTTTTTATGGGCTTTAGCGACATGTATTGCTTCAACCTTCCTTTGAATAGTATCATGCTCTCATCGATACTTTGGGAAGAGGTATTAAAGGGATTGTTTTGAAATGATTGACTAAGTATGGATATAAAAGGACGAATTTTATATATTTTATCAAAATTTACATCTTCTCTACTTGTTTTTGAAGCGTTTTACTGGCATAGCTTCAGCTATTTCATTCACACGAAATCCAGGATCCGATTACCAATATAAATCGATATGTGGAAGAATATGATAACCCATTATAATGAAAATGCCCAAAAAATCACCCTCTTTGTCAACAGGCTGCCAATTTTTTATATTTTGCTGCTCCGCATACAAGTTTGTCTGAGTAACAATCAAATCGAAGACTTCATCACTAAAAAACTTTTTGAAATGCGCTACTGGACGTGCTCTCCTATTCAATAAATACCGAGGTTTTATTGTCACCTTATAAAATTCACTGGGATCTGGCCTGGATGTCCAGAAATCCCTCCCCCATGACTCTTCTTCACATTCAGATTCATCAGCCAATTCTTGTTCTAAGGGTGATGATGATTGTATTTTATCAAAGGCTCTTCTGGCTGCGAGTTATCTAATTGTGAACATAGTGCTATTGTAGATGAACCTGACTCTGAATTATCATTAGGGGTAGAATTCAAATGAGCAGGAGAATTTTGTAATAGGTTACTTGAACCCTCATCTGGCACTTTTCCTGAAAATATTAGAAAAGAAGGAACTAGTTCAACAAGTGTACATAACACCCCACGGGCAGCAGGAATAATTTTCCGACCAAGTAAAATGTCCTCTCACATCTAAATACCATAGTAACTTCTTAGGTATAGCAAACAAGTTTAAGAATAACTATAAATACATAATAAAAACAGATTCTTACCTCTTTTCAAATAAAAAATATGAAGATTCACGGAGTAACAAATATTCCTTTCACAATTGGCACAATTTTTTGACAGCTAGTGGCGCCAAGGAAAATATGTCACACAAACGTAATTTTTCTGCTTATAACAATAAGGCATGCCTCCTTAGTTGCCAGATCAACAAATTAGGACTCCTTTGATAACTCACATAGAAAGATGCAAAATTTGTTGGTGGTAAATATATCGCCTCTGCCTTAAAAAGGGTTAAAGTGACTGTGTAGATCTCCGAGGAGTAAGCAGTATTCTGTCGACTATCAGCTGTTGGGATGCGATTATTGAATAAGGACTCTTCAAAGACGATTCCCAAAATAATGGTCGACAGTCACTTACGTTAAAAATCGTTGATCGTGGTTGGAGTGACTAGGGTTTTTTTCGATATCAAGAAGAGTGTGTATGTTCCTCTCAACCATCCAATGTTCAGCTCATTATTAAACATAGTACAAAAATATGAATATGTAGTTTACCCCAATAATATGTATATTGATCATAAAATAGATTATTAAAGGTAAATTAAATCAAGTAAAATAATCAAATTGTTATTTTGAATTGTCAAATTGCAATGCAAATAAATGCGTTTAAAATTTAAAAGATATTTGTTGCTTTTACTAAACACCCTGAAATGTCTTCAATTTAAATTCAAGCTGGCTCCGAATCCGAAAAATTTAAAGCTTATTATTCATCTTTTTAAATGATTTGGGATGCTCTTCGGGAGTCATATTGAAATTTTTTAAGTTTCCTTTGACTCTCTTGGAGCCTTTTCCGCACGTCATTCCGTTTAATACTTTTACATATAAATGAATTTTTCTTCGAACTGTAAATGAGCAGAACACCATTCTTCGCGGGGGCACTGAAGGAGTCATAAAAAATCGTCCGAAATTATCATCACGGTTAATTGATGTATTACTGCCTCGGCGATTTTGGAAGTTGCATAACGAATTACGCCAGTCATACCTTCTATGCGATAACTTACACTAAATGTGAGCGAAATTGAGTGTTCTTCCAGCTGTTTCTCCCAACGCATTGGAGTTCCCCCCAATCACAGGTGTCGATAGGAGCACAGAATTTTTCACTTGCGAAGTAATGAAAAATAGAGCAAGTGGTTTATGCAAGATTTTTTAAATCAATGCCGCGGTTTCTATACCATTACTCAATTATTATTGCAAGTCCAGCAGCATGTGTGTACGAACTACTCATTCCACATGACGAAGATGGGCCAATATACAAAACGCCATTAATAATTTACCTATAGCTCTTAGGTCGATATGAAGAGAACCTAAAGCATAAAGATAGAAAAAGCGTGTGCCAAAGCTGATCACTGAAAGTCGCATATTCCTCCGTGAGATGGCCCAGCAAATTCAGTAGCAGTCTTATAGGGAAAACTGGACACAAGGATATAAAAGCCCATTGTAGAGCTGATGAGTTAATCAAGAAAGATTAAAAGAACTAATAATACTAGTTATTAGTTTG
This sequence comes from Eurosta solidaginis, assembly GCA_029619165.1. NCBI lineage: Eukaryota > Metazoa > Arthropoda > Insecta > Diptera > Tephritidae > Eurosta > Eurosta solidaginis. Next base: position 20,908 of record JARSSU010003588.1, read on the forward strand.
ATAATTTGTTTTAACTTTTTAGTAAAATTATATGGAGTGATTCGGGGAAAAAAGTTTGAGTATAACAGTTGTCATATTAACCCTTCTTTGCATGGTGATGGAAATTTTCTATCACAACATATACCCTACAAGAAACGCTGATAGTTTGACTAATACACTCACACTTTTAATTGACAATGCTGATCCTGCGATGACGTAAACATTGATACTCAAATTTATGTATGTTCCTTTGTTCGCTCACGCATGTCCGCATGTTCACAACGACAGCCTATAATTATGAAAAAGAACTCAAACTCGGAAAGCTTCGGACACCTGGTACAGAACAAGAGAACATACAGCAGATACCATCATGCATGTGAGACAGATACATAATTCTCAACGGAATTTTATGTATGCGAGAACAGTTTATCCGATTTAATCATGTTGTCACTACTGGCTGTCATATGACAATCAAATGATTATCACGCTTGTTTTGTTATTTTTTAAATTCCGCCATTTTCAACCGACGAAAACCATATAAAAAATAAGTTTAAACAAGTAAGGAAAGTTAAGTTCGGGTGTAACCGAACATTACATACTCAGTTGAGAGCTATGGTGACAACATAAGGGAAAATAACCATGTAGGAAATGAACGAGGGAAACCCTGGAATGTGTTTGTATGACATGTGTATCAAATGAAAGGCATTAAAGAGTATCTTATGAGGGAGTGGACCATAGTTCTATAGGTGGACGCCATTTACGGATATCGCCATAAAGGTGGATCAGGGTTGACTCTAGAATTTGTTTGTACGATATGGGTATCAAATGAAAGTGTTAATGATTATTTTAAAAGGGAGTAATCCTTAGTTCCATAGGTGGACGCCGTTTCGAGATATCTCCATAAAGGTGGACCAGGGGTGACCCTAGAATTTGTTGTACAATATGGGTATCAAACGAAAGGTGTTAATGAGTATTTTAAAAGGGAGTGGGCCTTAGTTCTATAGATGGACGCCGTCTCGAAATATCGCCATAAAGGTGGACCAGGGGTGAACCTAGAATGTGTTTGTACGATATGGGTATCAAATGAAAGGCGTTAATGAGTATTTTAAAAGGGCGTGGGGCTCAGTTCTATAGGTGGACGCCTTTTCGAGATATCGCCATAAAGGTGGACCAGGGGTGACTCTAGAATGTGTTTGTACGATATTGGTATCAAATTAAAGGTATTAATGAGAGCTTTAAAAGGGAGTGGTGGTAGTTGTATATGTGAAGGCGTTTTCCAGATATCGACCAAAATGCGGACCAGGGTGACCCAGAACATCATCTGTTGGATACCGCTAATTTATTTATATATGTAATACCTGCCAAGATTTCAAGGGTTCTTTATTTCGCCCTGCATAACTTTTTCATTTTCTTCTACTTAATATGGTAGGTGTCACAACCATTTTACAAAGTTTTCTCTAAAGTTATATTTCGCGTCAATAAACCAATCCAATTACCATGCTTCATCCCTCTTTTCGTATTTGGTATAGAATTATGGCATTTTTTTTCATTTTTCGTAATTTTCGATATCGAAAAAGTGGGCGTGGTTACGGTCCGATTTCATTAATTTTAAATAGTGATCTGAGATGAGTACCCAGGAACCTACGTACCAAATTTCATCAAGATACCTCAAAATTTACTCAAGTTATCGTGTTAACGGCCATGTGGAAGGACAGACGGACGTCTGTGTATAAAAACTGGGCGTGGCTTCAACCGATTTCGCCCATTTTCACGGAAAACAGTTATCGTCATAATATCTATGCCCCTACCAAATTTCAAAAGGATTGGTAAATTGTGTTCGACTTATGGCATTAAAAGTATCCTAGACAAATTAAATGAAAAAGGGCGGAGCCACGCCCATTTTGAAGTTTTCTTTTATTTTTGTATTTTTTTGCACCATATCATTACTGGAGTTGAATGTTGACATAATTTACTTATATACTGTAAGGATATTAAATTTTTTGTTAAAATTTTACTTTAAAAATTTTTTTTTAAAGTGGGCGTGGTCCTTCTCCGATTTTGCTAGTTTTTATTAAGCGTACATATAGTAATAGGAGTAACGTTCCTGCCAAATTTCATCATGATATCTTCACGACTGCCAAATTACAGCTTGCAAAAATTTTTAATTACCTTCTTTTAAAAGTGGGCGGTGCCACGCCCATTGTCCAAATTTTACTACTTTTCTATTCTGTGTCATAAGGTCAACTCATCTACCAGTTTCATCGTTTTAGCTTTCTTTGGTAATGAATTATCGCACTTTTTCGGCTTTTCGAAATTTTCGATATCAAAAAGTGGGCGTGGTTATTGTCCGATTTCGTTCATTTTAAATAGCGATCTGAGATGAGTGCTCAGGAACCTACATACCAAATTTCATCAATTTACCTCAAAATTTACTCAAGTTATCGTGTTACGGACGGACGGACGACGGACATGGCTCAATCAAATTTTTTTTCGATCCTGATTATTTTGATATCTGGAAGTCTATATCTATCTCGATTCCTTTATACCTGTACAACCAACCGTTATCCAATCAAACTTATTATACTCTGTGAGCTCTGCTCAACTGAGTATAAAAATGAAAAAGAGAGCATTTCAAAGCTCCATGCTAAAAGAAAAAAATCGGAAATAATATTAAAAATACCAAAAGCTGTCGGGATGTGTGGGGCGCACTCAAAAAATTGATACGCGAAAATAATAGTGGTTAGTGGTGATTCATTTTAAACGTGTTGCCGCATGAGGAAAGCGCTCTTCTGTTGTTTTGTTATTTTCTGAATTTAAATTGAACATTCTGAACTCGAATTCTTATAAAACTATTTATTTTAAACAAGTAAGAACACGTATGCTTTTATCACGTACAAAATTAAAAACGTAATGAAATAAAGTAAATAAAAAGCAAAAAGCATTGTTTCATTTTTGGCGGAATACACAATGGTAATTTATGATAGTATAACAGTCAAACCTGATATCTACAGTAAACTATCATTTATGACACTTTTTGATAGTTAGAGTGTCAGCACTGATTCAGGAAAATGAATGAGAGTGAGCAGTACGGCTATATACTTAATCAGTAGGCCATGTTGGTGTATAAGAAGGAGACAAAAACTCACACGTACACAGTTGCTTACATCACATTTGCGCAAGTCCCCTTAAGTTTGTGATAGAAAGTTTGTATGAGGCGCTGATCGTTAGGTTGACATTGCTGACAATCAGATGATAGTCTATGATAGTCAGTATTCTTGTAGGGTAGCGATCAAAAAATTTAGCACCAAACATATGTATTGTAGTTTTTTTGCATCTGGCATATCTATTGACATCTTATAAACAGTTGGTAACATCCCTGTTAAATAAAAAGCTATCCACGCCATCAATATAACGGTTTTAAAGTTGACATTCTACAGTTTTTTTTGTGGTTGGAAGAAAAGTGCAATTTCGTGATATTTGAAAGATATTTTCATAAAAAGACAATATGAGTGTGAAAAGGGTTTGTATTATGTTTTCATTACTTTCTATAAACTTATATAGGCGCATCCCACATAATCTGACCAAAACGATGTGACAGAAATTACATCACTGTGCAGTTACTCTACATTAGTGCGAGTGAATTGTTGTGTTGCTATTATTATGTTTTATTTTTTTAAAGAAACCTAACCGATCGGGAAATTGACTTATTTTACTAGTTAGAAGATGTGTGGGCTATCAGAAGTTGATCTTGATGACGAGTTTATGAACAGTCAGTGGGCTAGGGGTAGTTATGAAGAAAGAGTATCTACAGTAGATGGTGTCGATCTGAGTTGCGTGGCGTGGAAGGATAAGAAGGTGGTACGCGATTATCCACATATGCTGGATCCTTGCCATCACTGAAGTTAATAGATATGATAAGTCAAAAAGGAGAAAATTGGTATTACTTGTCCGTTCATCGTTCAAGAATACAATAAAACATATGGGAGGAGTAGACCTTATGGATAGCTTTATTGAAAAAACCATATCACTATGCGGTCTGAAAAGTGGTACCGCATATATTTTTTCATTTACTGGATCTTGCGAAAAAAATTCTTGGATTCTTTACAAAAAACTCAAGAAAGGAATAGTACCTAAGAAAAATATGCTTACATTGGCTCAGTTTCGGAATGAAGTCGCCTTTGTATTATGTAACAAAGGACCTGTACTAAGTGCTAAAAGATGGCGCCTAAGCAACAGTACTCTGAAGAGGAATTGACAACAAAGAGAAAAAGGGTTCCCAGCTTCTCCACCCCAAACGATATAGTTGGATGTTTCGATCATATGCCGAAATTAGTGGTACACTTCGGTGCAAATACCCTAAATGCAAGGGTTATTCTACCATTTCTTGCAGCAAATGTGCATGTTAATTGTGTCTAATAAGGATAGAAAACAATGTTTGATAATTATCTCCACCAATAAAATTTGATATCAAAAATATTGGCATACATAAGCTGTATATGTTTTGTACTGTAGGTTTTTACATGCTATTTGCATGATGATGGACTTTCCATCATACAGTCTTGTTATTTCCGAAAAAAATACACTAGGATTTTAAACATTTTTCTGTGATATAGAGCTTGAATATATCGACCCAGACTCACATAACAAAGTAAAAAACATCTATGACAAAGAGGGTTGAGTGTCTCACTTCGCATAGTCCAGGTTTACAAGTATGATATGTATGAGAAGGAAACAATTCTTTCTCTTTCTAAAACAACTGCCGTTTGACACTTCGGTTAGTGTCAAACTATGTGGAACTCAGTGAACCTGCGTGGAACATCGTTTGACACTGAACAAAGTGTCAAAATTACCGGGGTTGCTGTTGTGGAAGGAGCGGAATATCAGATATGGGGTGGGGGTGTGATGAAGGGGGGTTGCTGTGATGGTGAAATCTTTGACCGAATTTTGAAGCGAAACAAAAACTGTCTATTAATCTTCCCCCAACGGTTTTTAGGTCATGTTTTAGATCGTCCCCGGTAATAAATATTGACAATTTTGTTAATTAAAATTATCCAAAACATATGGATTTTAAAGAGAGTTGTAATTACGAGTTTGTTTGAAAGTACGTAGGATATTTTACAATAAAAATTACCCACTTTTCGTTAGCAGCTACTAAACTTTTCTTGGAGCTGCCCACTCTAGAAGTACAACCTTGACCCAATAGAACGCTCCCACAATCACATAACGCAGTTTGCGGCATTCACGAGTCAAAATTTGCC